>MU187675.1:27445-71086 GCA_016904865.1 Pissodes strobi | reverse complement strand
TTACAAATTTAAGGCAGTATCAATGATTTTTACACCTATATTTTTTTAAAATATAAAATATTTTGTGAGCTACCAGAATTGCCTTTGTGAGATACCTATATTTCGCAATCGACTCGTTGACGACCACTGCCTTAGACACTTTTCAAACTATCGTGTATTTTTTAAACAAATTGACACTTTTAACACTCTCTATCTCCTTAACGAACTACATTTTACTATGACATTTTTGGCTCATTCATTACATTTTGAAGCCTACTATCTCTAGCTAATTAATACCCCATTAATAATTATGGTATACTCTGTATATATAATTCTTTATAAGCAACCCAAATTAACTCAAACTTCCAGAATATTGAACTTTCAAATTTATTAACAATAAAACAAGTAGTTTAAATTTCCTTGAAATTAATGGGTATTGTATAAAGTTGTATTCTTGATATTTGTCAGTTTATCAAAGTTAAAATAATTTCAATCACAATTTCGTGCAATAAAAATAAAACAAATAGACTAGCGAGCTATTTGGTCTAATAATTCCTATAAATACCCAAGTTATTTTATCTAGAATCTGGGATGCAAATTGGCTAGAATCGCTTTTGCTACACTCCCTTGGGTAAACGTGAAATTTGGCAATAAATTCCGCCGAGAATTTGGTGCTAAAACACCTTTGTTGGGTAGCAAATTTTTAAATTGGGCAGAAGCTGCTATTAGACATCATTTTGTTTTGATCATACACTCCCCGGCTCAAAACTGCGCCACGCTAAAATTTGGGCTAATTTTGATGTTTTATAATTTTGTTATTATTCGTTTGATATTTATGATTTTTTCGCCAATTTGTAAATCAGTATATTGTGATTTTTTAAGAGATCGAAGATCAACTGCTGTATTTCTAAAAATGACTTGCGAAAGGTACGTCAAGTAAATATGAGTAAAAGAACGGTACAAAGAAGATTAGTCGATATCGGTAGTCGCATGTCTTAAAATTGACCGTATAATTTAACTGGATAAAGGCGACTTGCAAACTGAATTTCGTGACGCCACGCCTTGGTTGGCGCGCAGGATATACAGCTCGGATTAGGAATCCACCTGCGCCAGGTGAGAAGAAATGATAAAGAAGATACTTCCGTTAAAAACAATAACAATGTCCATGGGTTAATTCACACTCTACCGGATTACTAAGATACGCATGTCTTTTCTGTTGAGGTATGCTTTGAATTGTTTATAGGTCTTGGTCACTGTCTTATATTAAAGTTTTCTAAGAGTTGTGTTGTGTTTTATTTATGTTAACTTTGGTTTAATCTCAGTTAGAGTTTACACTGCACTTTAACTATTTGACAGGTTCTACTTTCAAATTATTATTCTTTAAACTTTGACAAATTTAATGAAGATTCGGTCTTACTGCTTTGGGTGTGTAGCCCTAAAGCCACGCACATGTGTGCTGTGAAACACAGTGTTAGCTAGGAAATTAGCTTGCAGGTTAGGACCCCCTGCACCCTACGTACATGTGCGCTGTATGGAACTGGTTAAACAGAGTTGGGTGAGAAACAAAGTCTGTCGAACTGATGGTCCGCTTGAGTATTTAGATAATAAAATTTGTTGACCGTTACACGTTTAAGTGTTATAATCGCTTGTGTTGATCGCTCGCGTTTTTTATAATTTGTCTTGAATGTTTACATCATATTTTTCAGGCTCAAGTTCATACTTAGGACGGGGTGATATTTACTTAGTATTTTATCCATTTTAGTAGTTCACAATATGAATATGGCCAAAATTATTTCCTCGGTATCCACAACAGCGAATGAGGCTATATTCAGATTGTACTCTAGAACAGTGGAAAAAGATATTATTCACAGATGAAAACAGGGTTTGTTTAAGGTCACCGGGCAACTAATCATATCGAGATTTCGACATAACTCTGGATTAGCTGATTTTATACGAGACGATTTATGTTGTCAACGAGAAGAAACATACGAACCTAAGGACTTCGATGTCATGTGGTTGAAATTAAGCACAGATCGAGCAACCAAATTCATTTGTTGCTTGTATAAGCCACCTAGCGAACACCAATATAAACGGCTGTTCTCAAATATTGGCAATCAACGGCAGAAGTTGTCATAATAGGAGACTTTAACGTAAATAACAGCGACTGATTGAAACACCCCAACAAAAACGACGATGAAGGACGAGAAACCGAGACTTTTGCTATGAGTCACGGAATTACTCAGCTAGTTGAAGAACCTACTAGGATCCCTGAGGCTCAAAAAGGTTTTGCTAGCCTCTTGGATCTATTCTTAACAACTAATCCTGACCTCTACACCGTAACTGTCCAACCTCCATTGGGCTCGTCAGACCACAATCTTAGCTCCGCAACCTGTGCTATCAAAGCACAGGAGCCACAGATACCCTGAAAGTTTTGGCATAGTACTTAAGAAAAGTTCTGTTGAACTAACAGCTCCACTATGCAGACATTTCTCTTTATCATACTGAACCAATCAGGCAGAAAGGTAAAAAACCAAATAAATACCGTCCAATTGCCTTAGTTCCCATCATGTCCAAAATCATGGAGAAACTGATCAACGAAGTACTCCGAAAATATCTGGAATCACCAGTGATCATAAGCGATTGCCAGATTTGATAGGGTGTGGCAGAGCGGATTGTTAGACAAATTGACAGCATACGGACTACCACCAGCTCTGCTTCTATGGCTTTCCAATCTCTTAAAAGATCAAAGCGTCCGAGTTGGTATTGACGGACATTTCTCGGAGAAATTAAAAATCAATGTCGCAGTTCCTCAAGGGTGTACATTATTATCTCCCACACTGTTCCTATATCAACGATTTAAAAAGATGCACTGAAATTCGTGCAAAAAATACTGAATAATTCGCTTATCTAAAACAGTTTTTCAATAAAACGCAAAATATCGTATGAAGTTTTGTTATTTTGTTCGAGCGTTGTAACAACTAAATGATAAGCTTTTAAAGATCCTTTACACAAATAGTGCACTATGTAAAAATCGACCTCTCCTATTGGTCGATCCATCTCGTATTACGATATGTCTGCGTGATGCAATCGATTTCTGTCAAGAGCTTTCGTGGTGTAGAGGTTTATACAGCTGGGTCTCACCTGGACGGCCTAGGTTCGAACCCTGTTGCTGTTTTTTTATTTTTTTTTAAGATTATGTTTCTAAACAGTTTTTTTTCTTGATTTTGGGTATGCCTTGGGTTAGTTTGGATTAATACCTGGTTAGTTTCCTTTTCTTGAGCCCCCGAAGCGAGCGGAGGGCTATGCGGATCGACCAATAGGAAAGGCCGATTTTCATATAGTGCACTATTTGTGTAAAGGATCTTATAACGCAAATGATAACAACAACTGAGAAAAGCACATAATATATTGTAGTTCAATTGAATAGTAGTTTAGTTTAGTAAGTTTTTCCGGTAAGCTATTAGCCATTTTCTTAATAAATCATTCATTGAATTTTAATTCAAATTTCATTTGTTATTTACCCCGAGAAGTCATTCAACTTCTAGTCTTCACCACTGCTCTCACGAAGTAAAACTATTATAGGATGGTAGGTTTTAACCACTATTAACTATTACCCGACTTTAATTTTATAGAGCCATTAACTTACAAACTTGCTCGAAACTTCTAAAATACTATGTAACATACAACAACAGAAGCTTTATCGGCCTTAAAAGGCCTATCTTTTGTAATATTAAGCAAACTGAACAATTTTTAAGAATAATTGTATTTATAGTTTGGTTACAACGTGACAACTAATCAACGAGAAACATAACAATAGATGGACTTTTAGATGATGAAGAAACGTTTTTTAGAGAAATATGTGCAGAAAAACTACTAATCCAATCTGGGCAGATTGTGATATATTCAATTCAATGCAAAACTGTGCTTTATTGTCCAAGAAGTAGATCTTATTGACAAAGCTAAAAAATAGACAATAAGTAATTTTTTTTTTAAATATAGAGTCAATAGACAGAACAAAGTCATTCATTACTAAAATTAACATACAGAAGTAAAAAAAGAAAAACACTAAAAACAAAATATTCTAAAATTTGTTAAAATCCATCAGTACAGTAGGAAGTCAAACAATAAAAGAGTAAAAGCATAGGTACTCGAGAACTTACTCTCACAAATACTCATGGTAACAACGCTTCTTAGAAATAGAAATAGAAATATTTATTAGTAACAATACAAGTAATTTGCTTTTACACGTCAATAACACAAATAATAAAAATCCGAAACGGGATAGCTAAATAAAAAATACATACTATCAAGATTACAGTCCAATTTTTGTAAAATAGCACCTAACTTACTAAACACCAGAAACATGGCAATTTGACATAATTTAATCTAAAATAATATAATGAAAGTGACCCTCAATATTTCAGAAGAACTTTTTGGCTGATCAAACAATCTTAAAAGACGTAAGATCAAGAAACACTAAATACACTTACCGACATAAAATTCGATCCATTCAAAATTTTGATCAAATTTAATGTATGATAACTTTTTTTTCCGTAGTCCTATTTAAATGATTTTTTTTTCAAATTGTAGATAAATCTATCGACTTTACTTAATTTCTTTCAGTTTCCTAAAAAAGTGTATACGTGTTGAAATATACAGGAAAAAAAAAAGTGTTTTTTTTTTCCTTAAGTTTGTAACACCCTGTAGAGTCATTTTGCAATCTTAACTCTACTTAATGTGCTTTTCTACGAAGTATAATTGATTCGTAACATAGTGTTTTTTTATTCATCTTGATATCTTTCTTCGTTCAAGAGATATGAATTTTTAAAGAAACCACTACACATTTAATCAAAAATCTTTAATCTTAATTGTAACTTAAAACTAAGGGTGCTCTGGCTTTGTAAATTAAGTCATATCTTGACAGTTGTCATGATAATTATTCTGTGGTGTTAAAATGTTAAAGTGCCAGCTAAAAATTATGGTTCTGTCGCCTACTGATGCAGCAAGAGCAGTGGCTTTAGTAAATGATGGAAGGTCGCAGTATTATGCTGCTAGAGTACTGGGAAGTACAAGATCTAGCGTTCAGAGGGCCGTGAAACGTTTTAATGAGACCGGAAATTTTTCGAGATTAGGATCTGGCAGAAAACGAAGTACAAATGTCAAAGATGATCGTTTTTTAACTCCGAATGTGTTACGGGATAGAAATACCACAGCATTTATGGCAAGAAATCGTTTGGAAGAGGTACGACATATAAACGTAAATGAAATAACTGTTCGGAGACGATTAAAGGAGGTGGGTTTACATGCTAGACGTCCTGCAACTGGCCCAGAGTTGACTAGAAATCATAGGACAGGACGTCTCCGATTTGCTCGAGAACATCAAAATTGGGGATTCGTAAAATGGAGTAAAATTTTATTTTCCGACGAGTCAAGGTTTTGCCTAAGATCTCCAGATGGTCGTCAGAGAATATATCGTAGATCAGGTGATCGCTTCGATCAAAACCATTTCTCTACAAGATTAAGTTTTGGTGGCGGCTCTGTAATGGTATGGGGTGGCATAAATATGGAAGCTCGAACTGACTTAGTAATAGTTGATGGGGGTACCATGACGGCTAATCGATATATTCGGGACATTTTAACACCACACGTCATTCCTTTCGCACCCTTTATAGGAAACAACTTCATGCTGATGCAAGATAATGCTCGTCCTCACATTGCAAGAGTTGTTACCCAATACTTAGACGACGTAGAAGTACGAAAAATTAACTGGCCACCACGCAGCCCAGACCTTAATCCCATAGAGCACATCTGGGATATGATGGGCAGAAAGATTCGAAGCCGTGTTCCAGCTCTGAGTAACTTGGATGAATTAAAAGAGGCTCTAACCCAAGAATGGGATCAAATTGATCAAAATCAGATTCAACACCTCATTGAAGGAATGCCAAGGCGTATGGAGGCAGTTATTCGTGCTCGGGGGGGAAATACCCGCTATTAATGTTTTTAGTACTTAATATTGTTTTGTTCTTTACCTTGCTGTGTTTTTATAAAAATTAAAAAATGTTGCAAAATGTGTAGTGTTTTCTTTAAAAATTCATATCTCTTGAACGGAGAAAGATATCAAGATGAATAAAAAAACACAACGTTAAGAATAAATTAGACTCCGTAGAAAAACACATTCAGTAGAGTTAAGATTGCAAAATTACTCTACAGGGTGTTACAAACTTAAGGAAAAAAACAAACATTTTTATTTTCCTGTATATTCCAACACGTATACACTTTTTTAGGAAACTGATAGAAATTAAATAAAGTCGATAGATTTATCTACAATTTAAAAAAAGAATCATTTAAATCGGACTACGCAGAAAAAAGTTATCATACATTAAATTTGATCAAAATTTTGAATGGATCGAATTTTATGTCGGTGAGTGTACATACCGATCATTAGTATCAAAATACACAATCAACCTATAAGTAGAAATAGAAATAGTTTTATTTATGTTATATACAAAAAAACTTCGTCATAGTATTCCTGCGATGTATAGAATGGTCTAGGTAATAACAGGACTTTAATTTTCTTTCTAACACAATTTAACATCTTGAGTGCTTCTGATTTCAACCGGAATATGATTATATATCATTCTGCTCTCATAAATTAATGACTGCTTAGCCAGAGTTGATCTCGGAATAGGCAAAGGCAAGTCACTGGATCCTCTTGTATTATAAGCGGAGCGAACAATTTGAGGACCAAGCATAACAGTTTTATGTATCAGAGAGGCCGTCTCCAAAACAAACAGTGACGTCAAAGTCAATATTTTATTTTTTACAAAGAGAGGTCGGCAATGCTCTCTAGTACCAACTCCAGATATGTAGCGGACATCACGCTTTTGCAATACAAACACTGACTGAAATAGCTGTCGACTACAAAAACCCCAAAATGCGATACCATAGGATAAGTGTGACTCAATCAGAGCAAAGTAGACCATACGAGCCTCCGCCACACCCAACTCTCTAGAAATAGTTTTAACTGCATAACAACCACTCGATACTTTTTTAGTCAGCAACTCGACATGTGTAGAATATTTCAAATTATCGTCAATATGCAATCCTAAAAACTTGACATTGCTTTTGGATTCTATGGGGCTATTAAGTATATTTACATTGTCAACACTACAGTTAAAAGAAACAATCTTGGTTTTTGACATATTAAAACACAACATATTAGATTCACACCATTCTTTTACCACCATTAAATCGGACCCAATTGACTGTGCCAATCGGACATAATCTGTATTCTGCCACGTCAGAGTAGAGTCATCGGCGAATAGGGTAAATCGTCCTTCCATTTTTACTTTAGCGAGGTCGTTAATGTACAACAGAAACAGAATTGGCCCAAGCACTGACCCTTGCGGCACTCCACAATTTACTACAGGTAGACGATCCCCCCGACCAAGCAACACTCTGAGACCTGTCATTCAAGTAAGAGGAAAACCATTGATATGTTTTACCCACAAAGCCGTATTTAATTAATTTGGCGCAGCAGTATTCCGTGATCCACACAATCAAAGGCCGTTAAAAAGTCACATAATACTGCCGCTACCGAGTTACCGGAGCATACCAAGA
The DNA here is from genome assembly GCA_016904865.1 of Pissodes strobi. Lineage (NCBI taxonomy): Eukaryota > Metazoa > Arthropoda > Insecta > Coleoptera > Curculionidae > Pissodes > Pissodes strobi. The sequence continues at coordinate 63,487 of MU187675.1, read as the reverse complement.
GAGCATACATAGCGTCGCCAGTACTTTTGCATGTTTAAAATCCAAACTGAGAGGGAATCAACAGACTATGCTTATTCAAATGTTCTGTTACACGTCGTTTGACAATTTTTTCAATTATCTTGGAAAGTGTAGGTAATAAAGAAACTGGACGATAGTTTGAAGGGTCATTTTTTTCTCTACCCTTATATATGTGGACTATATGTGCCAACTTCAAGCAGGCAGGAAAGTTACCCTTTTCAAAACTCTCATTGATACACACAGAGAGACTCATCAAAACATTATCAGGTAGATTCGTAAAAATCTTTGCAGAGACGCCATCATGGCCTGCAGCATATCTGTTTCTGCCTAAGATCTCACAAATAACCTCCCAAATTCCAAGTAGATCAGTAGGACACAGATGACAGTAGTCTTCCACATGCAGATCTTCCAGATAACAAAGAGGATCCACCGTACCAGCCATACGAGTCAACCCAGCGGCAACAGAGCAATAAAAGTCACTGAAAGTTTCAATATCCACCTCTGCTTCAGAAGCACTAATCGGATTCTCGTTTAATTCATTTATTATTTTCCACGATTCTCTAATTTTGCTTTGAGCATTGTTAGAAAGCCCCCATTTATAATATGGGCTTTCTATAGGGCGAGACCAATCGGGACAAAAACTTCGTAACGGTACGTCGGATCGCTCTGAAACCTATACCAATCGATTTGTAATCGAAAAAAAAATTTTTGATTTTTTGTCTGTATGTATGTGTGTATGTGTGTGTATGTGATGGGATCGATTACAGGTCGCAATTTTGAAGGTAGCGACTTGAAATTTGGCATAGAGGTAGAGGTCCACGAACCCTCGGAACATATTGATTTTGGTTACGATCGGTTAATATACAGGGTGTGAAAACAGGACAAGTTTCCGTTTTTTGGCATTTTTGGCATTAAACAAGGACCAACTTTTCATTTTTATGTCAAATGAAAATATTCGCTAAAACACGTATTTTTGTTCCTTTGCTCTTTTGCCCTAATTGTTATACAGGGTGTGAAAACAGGAAAAGTTACGGTTTTTTGGCATTTACAGGTTGCAATTTTGAAGATAGCAACTTGAAATTTGGCATAGAGGTAGATGTCCACAAACCCTCAAAGCTTGTCGATTTTGGTTACGATCGGTTAATATACAGGGTGTAGAAAACAGGACAAGTTACCGTTTTTTGGCATTTACAGGTCGCAATTTTGAAGATAGCGACTTGACTTTTGGCATAAAGGTAGAAGTCCACAAATCCTCGAAACCTATCGATATTGGTTACGCTCGGTTATTATACAGGGTGTGAAAACAGGACAAGTTACGGTTTTTTGGCATTTACAGTTCGCAATTTTAAAGATAGCTACTTGAAATTTGGCACAGAGGTAGATGTCCACAAACCCTCGAAGCCTGTTGATTTTGGTTACGATCGGTTAATATACGGGGTGTGAAAACAGGACAAGTTACTATTTTTTGGCATTGAGAGGTCGCAATATTGAAGATAGCGACTTGAAATTTGGCATAGAGGTAGAGGTCCACAAACCCTCGAAGCCTATTGATTTTGGTTACGATCTGTTAATATACAGGGTGTGAAAACAGGACAAGTTACCGTTTTTTGGCATTTTTGTCCGTGTAAACACGGGCCTACTTTTCTTTTTTTTTCGATGTCAATTTATAAGTAGAGGTGAAAGTATGTTAGCATTTTTTGTTGACAACATGGTTACCATAGCAAACAATTAATAATATGTATATCACTAATAAAAGATATACTATGGTACTTAGTATTGCTTATGAAGCCTAATTTGATACTAAAAAATTGGTTGCTATGGTAACCAAAAAAAGTAAAAAATCGTCACAATTCGTCAATCGTACGACTTAGAGATATGATATTTGGTATTTAGGTAAAGATTTAAAAAAGTTAACGATTGACGTTGACAAGTCGGTTACCATGGCAACCAGTTAGAAATCTATCACGGTAAAATTAGACTAGCGATTGGTAACTCTAATTATAAGAGCTTTCTAATTATAGGCCACGGTACGGATAGGAGCGTGGCAACAATGTGTGACCGTCGCGCGTGCCGCAGGCACGAGTGGCCACGCCACTTGTTGAGTCTATCATTGTAATACATAGCTTTAGCCTGTCGAACAATCTTCCTGTATATGGACCTATATTTCGAGAAGTAGGTAAAAAATCCAATATTAATTGTATATTTTCTAATATAATGTAGAGACCGAAGATTGTTAGCAGAACCGCAAACCAAGCGTGAGCCATGGCTTCCTTTTTTTTTGCTCTTATTTTTCGAACAGAGAAAGCCCTATTAAACAAGCCAGTTAAGTTCTCGTGAAATGTAGTAAGTTTATCCTCTGTCCCAATCAAAAAATTTGCAGCATTACACAAATTTACAAATTTGCGAAAATTTGAGGCGCTATAGATCCTACCATATTTGGACTTTAAAACCTTTTTTTTCGTTGCCTTTTAACTTAAACTTGCATACAACCGCCTCATGGTCTGATAAAGCAGACGGTGTAACCCTACAGAGTACATTATTTCTGCCGAAATTGGAGCACACATAATCAATCAATGACTCTGAGAACTGAGATATTCGTGTCGGGGCATCAACATGCATTACAATATTATACGAGGACAACAGATTAATCAACGATAAGGTAACTACTGACTTATCAATATAATTAATATTAAAATCGCCTGCCACTATAATAAGCGAATCGGCAGGTAGCTTAGTTAATAACTCCTCCAATCTTTCCACGATACACGGGCGCTACTAGAAGGTGGCCTATACATACACAACAAATACAATCTTCTAACATTACTATATGCCACCGAGAACTCAAACTCGTTCTCTTGCCGCAAGTTATCATACTTCGTGACCTCCGAAAAGTTATGCTTACAGGCCGACTCCCGGTTCACAAGGATCATGGTACCTCCATGAGACGAACTCTCCCTATCATTTCTGGAAACAGCAGCATAGTTTTCAAGATTAAAATTTTCATTCAACCTTAGCCAGTGTTCCGTCACAAGTGCTATGTCTGGAAAACCAATATTTTCCAGCAAAATAAACAAATCATCAACTTTATTACGGATCGATTGTACACTTACTCACTCACTCTGTAAGATCGAAGTACACTCAAATGACTCCCATTTCCCATGCTACCTTTTCCGCCCTGCTCGCTTATAAAAAATTACCATGACTAGACTTATCTACTAAATTATTTTCATTATTGTCATTCAGGATAATTGAAATTTGATCTTCTTCTAAGATGTTTAAATGGGGAGGTGAATTTTGTTCTATTGCGTTTAAAGTATCCACATATATTAGTGATTTAAATATCACACCATTTCTAGACTTAATACTGCCCTGTATTCTGTTTGTCAGCTCTTTCAGACTATTAAACCTAGGACCCGTAGCATTACTGTACAGTACAGAGAAAACCCCCTAGAAATTCTGTCTGAAGAACTGTTCCAATCTACCATTAAATTCAAGAATACACTTATTTATTTGCCCACTTTTAACCGTTGGTGTAGATAGAAATACAAAATTAGTATGGATACTCCGTTTCAGTTTACTGCATTTTTTTTTTAAATTTTGGCGTCTCACCCTTTAGAAAGTCATTTACCCCTGCCATAATTATAACATAATCGTTTATAGAATAGTTCTTAACAAGTTGCGCCTGGCTTAAAAAAACTCTCAATTCTGAAGTTCTCACCCATGCAATCTTCCAGGGATTTGCGCAAAGGTCGGACACATTCATCACCCAATATCAATACCTTATTTTTTGGTTCCGTTACAATACTATGGAGTTCCGTAGCCAAATCCATCCCAATATTAGCATTGGCCACGTCGGAAGCAAAAGTACGACAATCATCAACACGTGATTCTGAGAGCTCCAAGATTCTCCTATGTTCCAGTGCTTCATAGCTGCAGCGAAGTTCCTTTAATTCTTTCATACATTCAAACTGTAGAGGGTGTCCCATTTTCGATGATGTTACGGGGTATCTCACTTACGAGTAAAGATAGAGAGTTGCGGTTTTCGCTGCTACTTTTTTTATGAAAAGAACGATGGTATAAACACAATTTCCATATCCCGCTTCGCTTCTGAGATACAGGGCGAAATTGAAAATAATGCATTTTGGGACCGTATCTCCATTATCCTTTACCATATTGCAAAGTTAAAAACTTGCTATTATGCAGTTTTTTTACCAGTGGTGCAGTCAAATTGTTGCTGTGATCTGTCAATTTTTAGCTACAAATCAAACTTGTATTTTTTTACGAAACACCCTATATATTTTTCTTTCGTTTGATTGGACCTATTGTAGATTTTACAAAAATATACAGGGTGCTACAAATTCGTTTCTTTGTATGGGTATCTCGAAAACCGTAAGAGATACGAGGTCGGTTAAATTGGGGCAAAGTTGCGCGACTTAAGGGTGATTAACATGCCATTGTGAAATTTAGAAAATTCCGCCTACTTCCGGAGATATCCGTAAAAAAACGAAAATCATCTATTTTATTTTTATTTTTTCCTGCCTTTGTTTGGAGAGATAAAGTAAAATAAATGTCACATTCTTATTGCCACTTTTTCTCCTCTACAAGCTGGCGGTATCAAATTTTAAATCTGACGTTTCGCGCTCGGGCCCCCTTCATCAACTTAAATTTTTTAAATACGGACCTGGATTTTTTATCTAATTTTTAAAAAGCCTTTGGTCTCCCAACACCAACGATGTATCACACTTGTCCGATAGTGGTAACAAATATTGTCATAAGTGAAATCGGGTCAGAAAAGATGGCCCCATCTCTGTCTAACACATTATCTCTTATGGAAAAAATCTAGATTTGTTGATTTATTGACAAGTGCGATACATCGTTGGTTTTGGAAGACCAAAGGCTTTTTAAAAAGTATATAAAAATTCCAGGTCCGTATTTAAAAAAATGAAGTTGATGAAGAGGGCCCGAAAGCGAAACGTCGGATTTAATATTTGTTAACGCCAGCTTGTAGAGAAGAAAAAGTGGTAATAAGAATGTGATATTTATTTTACTTTATCTCTTCAAACAAAGGCAGGAAAAAATAAAAATAAAATAGATGATTTTCGGTTTTTTACGGATATCTCCGGAAGTAGACGGAATTTTCTAAATTTCTCGACGGCATATCATTCACCCTTTAATTGCGCAACTTTGCCCCAATTTAACCGACCTCGTATCTCTTTCGGTTTTCGAGATACCCATACAAAGAAACGAATTTGTAGCACCCTGTATAGGTAATACATGATATGCATTTTAAATAATAAACCTACAATTCATAATTTCACAAAATGTATCCCTATACCACCACAGTTTACTCCTGTCTGTGCCTATGACACTCTTGGTGAGTATAGCGTAAGTATCGTCTTTTAAACCATGATATGAGTATTAGTAAGCAGCTATTATTAGTTCAATTGAATGATCATATCCTATTGGCAAAATCTGTCAATTGCAAAATTTATATTTTCTGTGTAATATTGTATTTTTTACGATGCGATGACTGAAAATGAAAATTATAAATATTTTCAAAAATATAACAATTTAGTCTGCTTTATACATAGCAATAAGAACTCCCGTGAAGCTTCTCAGCTATATTTCAATAGGTTTATTTGACTTTTGACTTCTTTGGGTTTATTTTTTATTTAAATATCATTTTAATTTATAGATATCCAGAAAGAAGGCAACCTGGTCTTTTAATATTTTCCGGAATAAAGAAAAAATTGGTAGAACCTGGAACGTTTATCCGGCCCCTACCAAAAACGTATAATAAGGAAAATCGCGATAGGGACGGACGGAGTGAACGTTCCATGTTTTACCAGTTTTTCTTTATTCCGGAAAACATCAAAAGTCCAGGTTGCCTTCTTTCTGGATATCTATAAATTAGAATGATATTTCAATAAAAAATAAACCAAAAAAAAATCAGAAGGTAAATAAATATTCAAAAACCCCTATTGAAATATAGCTGAGAAGCATCACACGAGTTTTCGTTGCTCCGAATTAAGCAGACTAACATGTAATATTTTTCAAAATAATTGATAATTTTCATTTTCAGCCATCGTAAAAAATGCACTATTACACAGAAAAATAAATTTTGTAATTGGCAGGTCTTGCCAATAGGAAATGATCATTTCGTTGTTCTAATAATCGTTGCCTACTAATACTTATACCATTGCTTAAAAGACAATGCTCACCAAGAGAGACACATTTTATGAAATTATGAATTTTAGGTTTTATTATTTAAATCACATACCTATCATGTATATCTCGAAAACTGTTAGAAATATTGGGGTTGAGCAAGTATACCTTTTTAGCTTAGAAATAGAACTTCTTTAAGAAACTTGCTTTGAAACGCACCTAATATTACGGATAAGAAAAAATCATAGGTTTATTAAACCCAATGTATGTAACTAGCGCCCTCTGGTGTGAAGATTAAAAATGTCTATAAATTCTTATTTATCATTCATAAAAATATAATAATGCTAACTTTCCATTCGATACGTTTTAAAATTATGGCTTATTTTCGAGGATAAACTTTCACCTTCAACACCCTGTATCTATAGAACGATTAAAATTTCGAAAAAACTTATATGACTTAATCGGCCTTGTTTGATGTCTAGTATCTCCAGTCGCTCTTGGGCCCATATATAGACTTTTAAATATCATTACCTTGGCTATTACTATAATATTTTGGAGGTTGGAATATTTCATTTGAGCGATCTAAAATAAATTTGGTCCTTCTTAAAGTGTCATTATTATCTTATCAATTGTGGCTTATAAATCAAATTTACGAACTAATCTAGTTGTAAAGTTGGACTTATCTAAGCAGACAATAAGGCAATTTTGGTAGTTAAAATACCATTATTTACTAAAGACCCATGTAAATTGGATATCGTTTACCCAGTTCCTACGAATAACAATTTAATTTTGATACCACCAAGTAAATACAAATGCAATGATTACTAGTTAAAACAATGTACACATGTCAACGGAAAATGGATTTGTATAAATCCCATTATGAGTTCATGTAAATTTCGTAACTGTACATACGCTAAGGTATTTAACAATTATGATATAGCTATCTTTTATAGTGTACTACAGGTTAGGGAAACACCCCAACCTGTATATTAACTTATCATTTATCAATGTATAATTTGGTGATAACACCCTGTATGTCCGTAGTATCAATGAGCCATAATTAAACTCCAAATAGATTTATTTCACCCCAGGCAAACAGCAATTTGTCCATTTAAAGCATTGTATTTCAGTTACTCCTTATTCCGAACCTGAATTGTTGATAGAATAGATTCCATTATATGAAACAATCGCTAAAAAGCAAGTTCTCACTCTCACTCAAGGAACTCGGTATTATTCTTTCTCAATTTAATATATCTTTGTCTGCGTCAATGTTATGTAAACAACATAATGTCAAATAAAGAAAGAACGTGTTTCTACCCTTTCAAATGCATCCGCGACCGCGCAATTTCCCGCTCTGTTCTCCCTGTTCGCGTCTATACACAGGAACAACATATCTTTGGCTTCCGCATGCGCAGTGTCCAAATCAATAATTCAATTACCTATATCTTTACGGTGCAGAAAATACTTTCCAAGCGGTCTTGTGGTATAGTGGTCAGAGTATTTGCTTGTGATGCGGGCGGCTTGGGTTCGATTCTCGTCGGTGGCAATGCACGTTTTTCTACTTTTTTTAAATATTATGTTTGCTTTTTTTAATTTTTGGTTAGTTTGAGTTAGTTTTAGTTAGTTTTGTTTGGGTGCACGCCGGAGCGCGCCAAGCAATCGGAGGGCCATGCGTGAAGTCGTAGACGCTTGTAAATGAACGCACCCGTACTCTGCGTATGCTGAAGCCAGGAAGCCAAAGTGATATTCCTGTGTGTAGACACGAGTGTCCGCGCCGCCGCGCGCCGGTAGGAAAAATTAGATTTTAGTGCCTGACAAACACTCACCCGTAAAGCAACGATCCAGTCATCACTCTGCTTGAATTTGGCGCCAAGAACATCTACCCAGTTGTAGTTACCCCTGTTTGATGCCAAGATATTTAGTAGATTTCTCCTTCGTTTGCACAGATACTTAGAAAATATCTGCTGTACTCTGTGTTTCCTTTTTTCAACACTGATTTAAGGACTCTTTGGGCGTTTTAACGAGACAATATAACGTACGTCTCTCCTGATGAAGGTAGAAGAAAGTAAAATGGTGGTTGGAAATTTGTAGTTAGACAAATCTATTTCTGTACTCATGAATCGAATCAAATGTTCGAAGTCTTATATCTCTGGTGAAGTTAAGTTGAGAGAATAGTATAAGAAGTAAAATAACAAGGTAGGTATTTAGTGTGAAAGGAGAAGCAGTTAGCTTAAATACAAGAAAGTTCAATTAAATTCAGTAAAGAAAGGAGTTATCTAGTTTATTTTAGATTCAAGTAATCAAGAATTAATTGATTATACCGGCCACCACAAAGTCAGTAGAAATAATAGAAAATTGTAATATTGTTTCAAAACAATATGTTAAAAACTTTAATTTAAATAGAAGTTATTGCGATATTATTATTGGAAGCAAAATATTCGCCAATATTGTTTATAATATTACTTCTAAATTGGGAAACTTGGAATTCCAACCAAATACTACGAAAATTCAAAACTAAAACAATTGTCTACTAACAGCTTCTGTCATAATTGTATTTATAATTGTTAATACAGTCATTATAGACAACAAATTAGGGACGTATCCAAGAAGTTCATTCAAAACCTGATCAACGAGGACGTTGAAAATCTTAAGGAAGGAACAGTTACCGGCCCACGCCAAACCTGTCCATTCAACTCTTGTCCATTAAGATTATCAGCAACTCAACCTAATTAACTGATTGCCCAGATTAAGAGCACAAATAATTTAGCTCTTAGCTGTTGTCATACTTTGTATCATTCCTATTTCTTTTCTTGACTTCAAAGTAGGTATAACACTACTTGAAATAATAAACCAGTATTCCGACTAACCTTTAAAATAGTATATTAAGATACCAGTTTTAAAAGATCATATTTTAGCGCACGAGCACGAAATTAGGAAACGACCCGCTTGCGAGGAGTTTCCTAACGTGCGAGTGCGCTAAATGTCTTTCAAAACGTGTATTTTACTATTTATTCTATTTTGCACGTTTTTTAATGAAAAACATTAATTTATTCAAGTCGCGATCAAAAGTTGGACGGCCATATTATCACTTTTGACGCCTGTCTTATTAGGAATCCCATTCAAAACGGTGTCGAAAATTTTGCTAGTGAGCCTTGACGTTGAACAACTTTGTTAATATTATTGCGACCAGGCAATAAAAGTAGTGTCGAAAAGAGCTTCATTTCGACACTATTTTGCGCATCGAAAAGACTTCTTTATGATACCAAAATAGAAAAAAAAAACGTTTTCGAACCAAAAAACGATTACGATTATCGTTATTTCACGTTTATCATACATAAGCGTGCTAGATGATTATCAATAATTCTGTTAAAATGTTACAGCTTGCAACCGCATTACTAAAATATAAGTGATGTTGCGGACTTTTCTACCGCAGAATAGCAAATGACATACCGCTGAGGACCCAAGCATAAGCACACAGACATGTTGAAATAAAGGTCAAGCAGACGCAAGGGAATAATAATTAGCGTTCTGACCAAGTGACACTAGGGACGCCTACAAAAGGGTTCTTCAGAAATACTTCAGCACAATACTTACAGTGGTAAGCAAAATATATTTCTTAGCCTGGAAAACATTATCATGGGTTAATTAGACACGATATGAAATGACCTTAATCTTTTGTCAGAGGCGTAATGGCGTTATATTTGGATTAAATTAGTTATTATATTTATGCACTTTGGCGGGATTTATATTTTGCTCAATAGTGTAATTTTTTAACGATTTTATCAAAATCAGTGTTAAGGTTAGCTTTAAGTGCATATTATGAGCTACCATAAACAAAACACGGATTTATGTGCTTGCCGTTTCAGCTAATTCTTTTCAAAACGTTTAAGGCCTTTATTAATTTTAATCGCAATACGTTAATCAAGACAAGCATTGTCCAGTAGCTCATCACTAAAACTGAGCTTTATCCACAATACCGAAACAGAATTTTTACACTCGACGCGCGTTTCGCTAACCATGTTAGCATCATCAGGAGATGATTAAAAGTAAAATTAGAATCTATCTAACTCCCTTTTATACTACTGTTTGCTCAATCAAGCGAAACTAAAAAGGACCAATCCTGGAATCCCACTAGTCACGCTGGATTAACCATTACAATGGACTATACGGAATAGGCCCTCTATCTCTATTTCAACTATTCTTACATTTAATAATTTCCATACTTTCATATGCGTCTAATAATCTCCTATTAGTTATATTATGAATTAATTTTAAATTTTTTATTGTTATTCTATGATTATTGTCAAAAGCATGCTCGGCAACACATGATGTTCTACCATACTTTAAATGAGCTATATGTTCTTTAAATCTCGTCTGTATAGATCGTCTAGTTCGCCCAACATATTTTTGGTTACAATTCATACATCCAATTTCGTATATTCCACTTCTTTCTAACAATTCAGTATACTGAGGATTATACGGTATCGAAACATATTTTGTATTTTTATTCTGATTAACGAAAGAAGTGGAATCACGAATGGTCTTTCTAAACAAATGCCTATTTATTAAGTTAGTATTGAAACCATTAACTTCCGCTATATTCCTAACTGTTTCCTTTTCCTTATTAAATCATTCTCTGCTAAGAGGAAAGTTAACCATACGGTGTACTAAAAAATGAAAGCTGGCCATTTTATGTTGGTCGCAGTGGAAGGAATCATTAGGAATATATCGGTTAGTAGCAGTATTTTTTCTGTAAATAACAAATTCTAATGTGTTATCGTTTCTAATCACTAAAGTATCTAAGAAAGGTAGTTGGCCATAGTTCCCGACTTCATATATGAATTTGATGGTGGGGAAACAGTTGTTTAGTTTTGTAACAAAATCTTCAATATTAGCGGTTTTTGTGTCGAATATCACGAAAATGTCATCCATATACCTGTACCACACTCTTGGAAAATATTCGAAATCTTGGCTTATTTCATTTTCAAATTTACTAATGAAAAGATTAGCTAAGAACAGCGATAAACAGTTGCCGTGCCTTCAAGTTGTTGGTAATAGTCATTTTTATATTGAAAATAATTTTGATCCATGCAAAGTTTGGTTAAAGTTAAATATTCATGTTTGATTTCGTTATCAAAACTATTCATCTCAAGTAATTCTCCAAGGTATTACAAGGTCTGTGGGATTGGTACCCTAGGGAACAATGAGCCAACATCAAACGAGATTAAAATTTCACCTTCATTAAGAATCGTATCTTTAATTTTGTTTATGAAATCTAAGGAATTTTGTAACAAAACTAAACAACCGTTTCCCCACCAACAAATTCATATATGAAGTCGAGAACTATGGCCAACTACCTTTCTTGGATACTTTAGTGATTAGGAACGATAATAACACATTATAATTTGTTATTTACAGAAAAAACACTGCTACTAACCGACATATTCCTAATGATTCCTTCCACTGCGACCAACATAAAATGGTCAGCTTTCATTTTTTAGTACACCATATAATTAACTTTTCTCTTAGCAGAGAAAGATTTAATAAGGAAAAGGAAACAATTAGGAATATAGCGGAAATTAATGGTTTCAATACTAATAAATAGACTAATTAATAGGCATTTGTTTAGAAAGACCATTCGTGATTCCACTTCTTTCGTTAATCAGGATGAAAATACAAAATATGTTTCGATACCGTATAATCTTCAGTGTACTAGAGAACTCCAAAAAGTTTTTAAGGAAGTAGGTTTAAAATTAGTATACCAGACTCAGTTTAACATTAAGAAACTATTAGGTGGTCCAAAGGACAAAATTGAAATGTTAGAAAGATGTGGAATATATGAAATTGGATGTATGGATTGTAACCAAAAACATGTTGGCCAAACTAGACGATCTATACAGACGAGATTCAAAGAACATATAGCTCATTTAAAGTATGGTAGAACAGAAAAATCAAGTGTTGCCGAGCATGCTTTTGATAATAATCATAGAATAAAAATAAAAAATTTAAAATTAACTCATAATATAACTGATAGGAGATTATTAGACGCATATGAAGGTATAGAAATTATTAAATGTAAGAATAGTTTAAATAGAAATAGAGGGCCTATTCCGTATAGTCCATTGCATTGGTTAATCCAGCGTGGCTAGTGGGATTCTAGGATTAGTCCTTTTTAGTTCCGCTTGATTGAGCAAACAGTAGTATAAAAGGGGGTTAGGTAGATTCTAATTTTAGTTTTAATCACCTCCTGATGATGCTAGCATGGTTAGCGAAACGCGCGTCGAGTGCAAAAATTCTGTTTCGGTATTGTGGATAAAGCTCAGTTCTAGTGCATGTTGCCGAAGGTTCCAAACCCCAACATAGCAGTAGCTCATCGTTTAAATCTTATAAAATCCTCTTTACAATAGTATCTTACATTTAAAATTTGGATCAACAATTTGCAAATGATTGCGTTGCGTCCAATTAAAACTTCCTTAGGCGCGTTTAGCCAATAACACTTCTACAAAAGGTCCAAGTGCTTAAAAAATGTTAGGTCGTGATGTATTGCATTTGGGCCATTACTATTTGGAGCTAAGATGTAGACGGGACGGAATCGCAATTCAGGAGCAAGTGCATGCAACACGGAAGAAATCACATCTCCATATAAGAATAGTCTTATCCTTAAAGATAAATATTTGGTGCAAGTATAAATTGCTTCAGTATAGTTTATTCTAGGCATAATTTAAATATTCAGCTATTCTTGGATGTAAGTTGCGTATTTACTTGATTTCAATTATCTTATAGTTAGAATAAGAATAGCAGGCAGGATATATTGAAGAAAAAGAAATTCTTCTATGAAAGGTGTATTTATCTTCAAAGAAGTGTCTGGTATTCTTACATCTTTAATAAACTTTCAGGCTTAAATAGAGAAATGTTGTTCTTTTTGTAATAATAATTACACTCCAATCAAGAAACCAAACTCTGTTTTTAAGTTTAAATATAATATATTCGTATTGACACATCTTATACTTCTTATACCAAGAGTAGTTAATATTGCATTTACCTACTATTCTTGAGTACAGACTATATAGGCTTCACTGCGCATGATTGATTAAACACGTTCGTCTCCACGCGTGGGTTGCATCTCCTGTAATGATATTTGTGGTGTGGTTGTGCTGCAGTATCGCCAGAGCTGTTTAAGATCATTTAAAAAATGATTTAAATCAAAGATCAAAGATACTTTTCATTTGGACAAACGATTCAAATTAAAGATCGTTCTGTATATAAAGAAAGATTTAAATAATAAATCGTTTTTATATTCAAATTTTTTTACATTTTAAATCATTTTAGGAAATATTTAAATCTTTTCAAAAGATTTAAATATTTTTCAAAATCTAAATCTTTTGAAAAGATTTAAATACTTCCTAAAATGATCTAAAACGTAAAAAAGATTGAAATCATTTGGTTGGTTATGTACAGGGTGGCTCGAATTCGTGTCTATATATGGGGAACTCGAAAACCGTAAGAGATACAGTATTGGTCAAATTAAGGCAAAATTGCGCATTTAGGTGCCTAACAATAAGCCGTTTGGAATGTTTCTAAATTCCGAGTATTTACGGAGATATCCGGAAAAAACCGAAATTTTGAAAAATTGTTTTATTTTTTTGCTGGGCTTTTTCAAAAACGAATTTCAAATTTAATTGCACTTTTGCATTGCCACTTTTTCCGCTCTATTCAATGAAGATATCCAGTTTGAAAACAGACGTTTCGTCTTTAAGGGATTATCATCAACTTTTTTTTTAAATACGAACTTCAATTTTTTTTATCGGTTTTCAGATGGTATTGGAGTTATAAATATGAGTATGCGTTTTTGTTTATTTTATTTTATTTTTATTTTTTTATTACTTTTATATTATATATTTTGCTTTGGCATAATTTTAATATAATTTAAGGTAGGTACTTAAAATATTTATTTGTTTTTTGTATTAGAAAATTGGAGCCCGTATTAAAAATAAAAAATAGTAAAATAATTTTTAAGAGAATATGTTGAAAATATTTTATCTTTGCACTAAGCAACTTGTTTGAGTAATAGTTCATCGCCATATTCTCGTAAAAAATAAATTTACTACTTTTTATTTTAATGCGGGCTCAAATTTTCCACTTAATACAAAAACAACATAAAATATTTTTATACAATATAAAAATTTCAAAAGTATCTACCTTAAATTATTTAAAATTACGCCAAAGCAAAATATATAATTTAAAAAAAAATAATAAAAATAAAAAAATTAAATAAAAAAACACATACTCATATTAATAACGCCAATACCATCTGAAAACGTAAAAAAAATTAATGTTCGTATTTAAAAGTTGATGAATTCGAAATCCGTTTATAAATAAGCCCTGGGAAAAAATAAGACAATTTTTCAAAATTTCGTTTTTTTTTTTCGGATATCTCCGGAAACTCTCGGAATTTTATAACTTTCTAAACGCGCAATTTTGCCTTAGTTTGACCGACACTGCATCTCTTACGGTTTTCGAGTTCCCCATACATAGACACGAAATCGAGCCACCCTGTACAACGAATTGGCGTCGTTGGTTATGTACCATTAAAAACCCCTTAGAGCGTAATCAAAATGTTATTTATATAAATTAAGTGAAAAAGAAGCAGAAGTGTGACGTCACCCAATGGTAACTTTGCACTTCTTATTATGTTAGCCGATTATATTAATTAAAATGAACACACTAACAACATCAAACATACAAAATAGCTCATTATGTGCATGCTAGCAGCTTTTAAATATTCGACAATGCAGCAATGTGTCAAAAATTCCATTAAAATCAAGCTTAATTTTTTTTGACAATTACTTTTTGATAAAATCAACTTGATATTTGACAAAATCCTATTATTTTAATTATTATCTTTTTTTATACATTTGATTTGAATTTTTCCTAGAAATATTTTTCTGGTGGAAAACTATATTTTACTTTTTAGCTAGGTTTTTTTTATGGTATTTTGTTTGCTTTTTACAGAGTGATTACTTCGTAAGGGGTTTGTTTATGACGCAGAAACTTTCATCGAAACTATCTGGAATATATATTTTTAAGAAATCAATAATACGAAAGTTTCCCATATAGCCAATATATATTTAAAAAAGAAAATTAAGTAACACGCATTAAAAAATTTTCATTACAAAATACAAAATAAACATAGAACTAAAACACTTAGAATGTATTTATTGCTGTATTTTATTATAGTTGAACTCTTTTTAATAATTTAAATCTAAATCTGCTTAAGGATTTAAATTTTTTTGAAGATTTAAATCTTTTTACTGATTTAAATCCTTTTAGAAAGATTTAAATACTACTTTTAAATCAAAAATCAAAGATATTTTTCAGAAAGATTTAAATCATAAATTAAAAATCACTTTCAGAAAAAAATTTTTAACTCAAAGTATTTAAATAAAAAAATGTATTTAAATCACAAAAATGATTTAAATCTTACTGATGGTGACAGCTCTGAGTATAGCATGGAAGACGATTTAACGGAGGGCGATTGTTTTCGTGTGAAATAGTTAAAAGTGCTTAATGATGGAAGTATTATTGATATCCTGGAATTATTCCAATGTTTTTAGGTAAGTTTTTAGCTCCTAAGGTTAATAATAATGTGATTTTACATTGTTACTGTTATCAAATGCCTACCCACGCTGGCATTTGGTTAACAGTTACAATATAAAATCACATTATTATTAATAGCTAAGTTCCAGGAGTTCAATAACTCTTCCATTTTTAAACACGTTTAATGATTTCACACGAAAAACAACCGCCCAATAAAATATATTTTACATTTTATTGCAGCATGTCGTATGTTTACAAACAGAATTACAAGATCAATCGACTTACCTGTAAGGAAGATCGATCGGAATTATCCGAGCATCTCCGCCATCCCTCATTACACTTTGTAGTATACAACTTTTTCCCAATCGGTACAATTTTTAAAGAAGTTATCTAAAAACATGGTGATTCAGCCGACCCTGGCTTGCCGCTCGAGCTCATGCATCGCCTTGATGCGTCATTACAATTTTGGTTCGTGAGATTTTTGATTACATTGCATTTGGGGTGAAAGGGAGAAGGTAAAGACTGGGTGGGTTTGTAATGAGGGATGGCGGAGATGCTCGGATAATTCCGATCGATCTTCCTTACAGGTCAGTCGATTGATCTTGTAATTATCCTTCGCATCTCCGCCATCCCTCATTACACTTTGTAGATGTTTAAAGTATTTGCGATGTAATCTACATTAACTGAAAACTGCGAGTTTTCTGTAGTCCTAGATTTGTAAGGCCCTTTTTATAAACTAAAATTCAAATTTATAACCATTAGATTTAATAACACACATCATGAAGGTACATATATCATGTTTAACGCTTAACTGATATTAACCTTTAACTTATTTTTAATACTATTCCAATATTCTTATGTAATATGATAACAAGTTGGTAAGTAAGTTATAATTGTAGCTTAATATTTATATGATTCCTTAGAGTTTATGGTTCAATAAACAAGATGCCAATCCAGTGGGATTACCCACGTTAAGTTTTTTATAGAATTTCGAGAATACTTTTGATTTTTCTGTCGAGCCAGCTGTCTTCTGAACGGTTTGTAATGTAACTCCCATTCTTTGAGCTGCTGAAGTTGCCCTGTGTCGCGTGCTGTGTGCCCCAAAGATTTCCGTGTTTATACTGCTGGCTTTTAGTATTAACTTGACCCATCTGCTAATGGTTTGACTGTTGTCTGGGTGATAGGGCTTTTTGTGAGTGAGTATTACATTTTGTTTGGTTTTGCTACTTGTGGTATCGATTGCATCTACAAATGCAACGATCTATTAGCATATTTACAGTATCTGCAAATGCCGTAATATCTGTTTTTGAACAAAAAAATACGTATGTTCACTAGCTGCAACTGCAATTGCAGACAGTGGAGGGTACGATCGATTGTATCTGCTAATACAACGAACTATTCACCTTTTATTGACTGGTAGCACCCTTTTTCCTTTTATGCGTTCTATGTAAGTCTCTAATAGTGTGACTATACATAGTTCATGTTGATTAATAAAATAAGGTAATATCAAACTAGGTTGAAGCCTGTTTAAGCCACTTGCTTTTATTTTATCGGGGAATCTGATTTCAATTATGTATTCATATTTAAAAATAATGTCTATTTTTACTTCCGGGTTGTCCGTGATTTGTGTGCCGTTATTAGTATTAAGAATGTTACTAGCTTTAAAGGTAGATTTGTAGATTTAAGAATTCGTGAGGGTACATGCTCTTTAAGCGCTGTAGAACTGGGTAGGAATCCCAAGTAATTGAGTATTTTGATTTTGGGGGTCTTATGTTAAATGTTCCATTGAGAAAACTTTTTATAACCGCTTCGTCTTTTGTTTGAGTAGGATGACTCCGAAGACAATTGAATATTTAGGAGCTCAAGAATAAGTTTACGGTTTTATTATATATTTGTTGGCGCTCCCTATTTATTGTAAGTATTTCCGTATTGTTTGAGGGCGCTATCTGTCAATGAAGAAATAATCAGTTTTATCGCTTTATTAGGTACGCTTTGTTATAGAATAGCTCTCCTGACAATGAGGAAGTTTCATCAATTTTTTTTATTTCTTTTATTTTTATTTTTATTTTTTTTTTATTTTTTTTTATTACTGCTGATTTCGATAGCCTATGAAAAATAAGTAAACATATGTTTTTTCTTTTTTCCTTAAGCCGAAAAATGAGAAAAATGAGGCAGATACAACGCCTTGAGATGTGCTTATGACGTCATAATACACATGAATTGTTACGTCACACCATGCATGGTATATCTATATATACAAAACTAAAAACTGGTATAGCTCTTGTAATATTCATCTTTAGCGGAAATAAAAAAATACGTATCGATCTTTTTTTTTTAATTTTTTTTTTTTTAATTTTATTTTTTTTTACGGTTCTATTGTTTGCAATAAAAAATAATCAGTTTAATTTCTCAGGAAACTTCGTAATTTCCCTACAGCCAGAGAAATTTTCTTCCACAATGGTTGTTTCTCTCCGCAAGGAGGTGTGAGTAAGTATTTTTCAGGGTAAAGATAATAGACTGTTCTGCCAGTAGGTCCCTTTTCTCTTGTATAAACCCCAAAAATTAGCATGGTTGAGGGGGAATAACTACGCTTTTTTTATATAAAACCTAAATCTTGTAATGTCTCTTCGAGATTTAATTTTGATGGTCTGAGGACATTGCAGTTAGCAGCTGGTGGATACTTCTCTATCATACTTTTTTTTTTTTTTTTAGTCCTTTTAATAAGTAATTGTCCAGTCTAAACTATCTGAGTATGTAGTTCTGGCCTCGCAGGTGTCATTTCGTCGGTTTTTTTTTTTTTTTTATCCTACACCTACACATCTAGGTGGTCGTTACTTTGTTCAGGACCATCTGGTGCTTCTGATGTTGGTAAGTCTTGATAGTCTTGATTTGGTTAAGTTATTTCCTCAGCTAGCGTGAGAGGATCTTCTAATGCATTTGCAATTGCAAAAGAGTTTCCTTGGTTTTGCTACTTATGATATCGATTGCATCTGCAAATGCAACGATCTTTTAGCCTATTTACAGCATCTGCAAATGCTGCAATTTCTGTTTTTGAACAGAAAAATAGGTTCATGAATATGTTCACTATCTGCAACTGCAATTGCAGACAGTGGGTACGATCGATTTTATCTGCTAATACAACGAACTATTCACCTTTTTGCTTGCTGCTTAACCCTGGTTATGCTTTCGACTGCATCTGCAAATGCAACGATTTTTTAGCATATTTACAGTATCTGCAAATACTGTAATTTCTGTTTTGAATAGAAACCAAGAGCGTAATAATTCGCTACCTCCAATGCAATGATTTTATGGAAGAGGGTTGCAATAGTATGGTGGTTATTTGTTTTTGTATCTGCAAATACATAGCACTATACCGTTTTATTTTTGTCAGTACATATATCCTTTACATCGGCAAGTGTAGGGATATAGTGTGCCTCTAACTACTTTTACATAATATACCTACTGGGGTGGAGGCTGTTGGGGGCCCTTCACATCTGCAAATGTGCAGGCCAATTTTAGTTAAAGTTATTCGCATCTGCAAATGCGAATTTGTAAATAGGTATTATTATTAGTTATTAACATCTCCTGCAAGCAATGTTTACTCCAATTTTTTCCCTCACCGGACGGCTCATGTCAACACGAATTGTTTAAAAATAATGCGTTCCGGTATTACATTGCTTCGACAAAGCCGAACGATAACATTCCGCCTTTTTCCCTTAATTTTGGGTTAGATTTGGTTAGCACTTTTAGTTCTTGTTGATTGAGCCTCCGTTGCGAGCAAAGCCAACGGAGGGCCATGCAAGCTATAATAATACCCAACTTGGGATTTAGTCGCTCGTAAATTATGCGTCAGCTTGCCTTTGTGGCTAGTTTTTAGAGGTTAATTTCGTGAGAAAAGGACACTCTTCGACTTACTCAAAATTTTAATTTTTTATTTTATTTTTATTTTTTTGAAAAGTATTTGTTAATACAGTAATAGCAATAATTACAATATACATAGTCCTTATTCCTCTAGACAGTGTTTTTGAACACTGGTATCGAGGATAATTGCATTTTAGTAATAATAACAGTATGATTTCCTATAAACTCTCTAGTATTGTGGCTATGAATATCCTTTGAAAATATTATGATAATATTTTAATTTTGAGTTTTATTTATTATCCTGTAAATAAGTTTATTCTGTTCAAATTTTAATACCTTATGTAATTGCCATACTCTTAAATTTTCATATAGATCTGCAGTATGAGTCAGTGGATCATAATTAAATATAACTTTGTTTTTTGTTTTGCAATATTTGCATCGAATCGAATTGTAGTTTATAGTCCCACATGTGCCCCATACGGGGATCAAATATCGAAAAACGAATGATACGAAGGCATTATAACCATTTGTTTCTATTTTTATATTCCTTTATATGGTATAAACGTTTTATTCTATGTAAAACATTAATAAATATGCAGGCCGACCGGTATATATTTCCTCCTTTTGATTGTGTTATGTAAACACTTTTTGTGATTGAATAGTATATTTCTTTGGTAGGATGTACGATTAGACGAGATTACTAGAGAACGGTTCGAATAGCTCGTATCGTTAACTGTTGCTTATTACTTATATTCATTTCGATATAATATATTTCAATTCCGAATATATTGTTTGATTTTGTGTAATTGTGCAAAGACGAAAAATAAATGTAACAATGTTTTGTCATGCCCTCGTATATAAATAACAGTTTGTTAGTATAATTCAATTCGCAGTGAGCACATTTAATTTTTGTTTACTGCTTCATTCGCATTTTTGACTGTAACCCGTTCGCACTCTATTTTATTCTAATAAGTATAGTTAGTTTTAGAAGTTTGAGAGTATTTTCCATTTCAATTTTATTAAGTAAAAAAATAAGGGTTACAAGTGTCATATTTACTCATAATACTCAGTTTAGTATTAACACATTTAGTTTGCTTTTATACAAGAGATTCTGTTTTAATATATTTAACATAACCAGGTATTTATGTATATTTGAAATTTTGGCATATAATCTAATATGGACTCACCCCCTGATTCGCTTCTTCCGATGCATATTGCCCCCTTTTTTCGCCTCCTTTGCGAGCAAGACGTATCACTAACACTTCACTATACTAGAAATACGATTTCTAGGCATTTTTCTTTTTAAAACCAGAAGAAAGAACCGATTTACGGATTCTTGCTTGTCACCGACCGGTACAAAATTGTAATGACGCATCAAGGCGATGCATGAGCTCGAGCGGCAATTGTACCGATTGGGAAAAAGTTGTATACTACAAAGTGTAATGAGGGATGGCGGAGATGCGAAGGATAATAGTTATTTTTGATTTAAATCTAGTTTATACTTATTTTAAGAATATATTCCATTTTGAAGAACTTGTATTATGTTTACTTATAGTATAACACAGAATCTATTGAAGCATAATAAAGGTATAATATAAATATACCAATCTTCATGAGACAATAATACCCCTATTCGCTCTGTGCATTGGGAAAGTGGGAGAAATGACGAACGATCATGCGCGCGAGTCGGAGAAATTTGGAACTTTATTCAGCTACTATACAAATATACACGTGGAATAGATCGAAAAGGGTCTGGTGCCATATAAGCGTTATCGATTTTAAAGATTTTTTTGGGTTCAATGGAAAGATTACATCAAATGGAACACATTAATGCAAAAATATTTGCGGATGAAGCACTTTTGACGCCAAAAATTGAAAAAGGAATTTCAGAAATGAGGATGTTTAGTGACATTTAAATGCGAAATGATGACAATTTACTTGGAATGTTGTCAGACTTGGCTAACCTTCCTGATTTTCAAGCAAGCAAATTGCCAAGTCCAGGAGCATGTTTCATAAAGTAGAATAACAACTTGTGAAAGTAACAAAACATGCGCACACCGCGCGCTTGTTCCTTATATGCCGCAGACTGACCAAATAAGCTCCCATTTGTCTGTTAACTAACTCAAACTAACCAAAACTAATTCAGACTAATACAAAGTAACCCAAGGTAACCAAAACTAGTCCAGACTAACGTAAACTGACCCAAACTAACCCAGATTGACCAAAAGTAACCCATACTAAGCAAAACTAACCCTGGCTATTTAGCCATACAGGGTGATTCATGAGGAAACGGCAATACTTCAGGTACGTATTCAGGGCCCAAAAATAAACATAAAAGTCTATATAAACATGTGTCCGCGAGGCCTTCGTTTTCAAGATACAGGGTTTATTTAATTTTTCTATTTTCTAAATAAAATAAATCTATGAAAATGTAAATATTGTAGTGAAACTTGATATCCGGGAGTTTTTTGGAATGACGAATTCGAATTTTGTCTTAGTATAGCTCTTACTTGTAAGGGGCGCCACCTACTTGGTTTTCCACTTCTTTGAACAACCACAACTTTTTGGTATGACCCCGTATTACATTTTTAAGTAAAATATATTATTCCTTTGTCATTTCTACGTTAAAAAGGTATACTGGCTAAGAGTTGATACGAACAACCGTTTTTGAGATATTTGGATTTAAAACAATTTCGATGCATGTGATTTTTTATCCCAAAATTTTAAAAGTTCCTTTTTTTGTCCAAATTTAAACGCATCTTGGCACAAAGTTTTGAAGTGAAGGGTTACAACATTTTTTGAGGTGTGTATACAGTGACTCAGACATCATGTTAGGCTCGACGTTAGATAAATGAAATTATATTATACATACTAAAGTATATTTTTTATCGATTTTTTTTTATTATTATTTTAAGTAATAATAATTAAGAGAGGGTGTCGAATTGTTCAGTATACTGAAACATACCTTTTAGGATCTGTCAAGAAGTCTGTCATATTGTTAGCATTCTTTAAAATTAATTAATTAATAATAATTTTCATAAATATTAGTGTATATATCCCTTTATACGATTAAAATTGCACGGCCTATTGTACATCGTCGACGTACCACGACAAGCACTAAGGCCTTGTAATTGAGTCGGTTTTGGTTTAGCACATTTCCATCACACATCATGCTGGGCTCTTTAACGCTCATTCCATTAAAGTCGGCTAGAGTCGACTTCAGCAAAATGAGAGAGATAAACAGTCAGTAACAAGGTATTTAAAGTCTTATTTGGGTCACCCTGGACATTTTGTTAGTTCGTAATATATTATATATTAATAATCATCAACCTAACTGCCAAACTATAAACATACAGTGTGACCAGAAAAGTCCGCATCATATTGATTTTTATTTATTACGTTATCAAGGTAATAGACGACTTAATGATCTGGTACCCATCGTTCTTCTCTTTGCAAATGTAAATGACTTAAATGAAAGTTGAATTTAAATATTTCAAAAGAGAATTTATTGTTCCTGAGTTTCTGGCTTTTTGATCGCTTATCGAGAAGGTGAGTTTTCACTAGTAATTAATTTAATTCATTCAATGTATTTCATTTTTATATTTCATATTTCAGAATGACTAATTTTTATATTGAATATTTCAAACGTGTAATTTAAACGCCATGTGACATTTATTCTCGAGGAGATAATTTTGCTTATTTCTGTTTACTTACATTCATAATTGATATCTGACCATTTATATTTCAATTACTTATAATTCTTTTATAATTATATGCGAGCTATAATGAGTTTAGATTTTAAAACAATGCTATCATGACATTTTGAGATGTATGTATTTCATAATTAGCTAAATTGTAACTAAGCCTATTTAACTTTGATCAGTGCGTGTGCGTTTTTCACTTCGCACTCGGATAGCGTATACAGAGTAGGTCCTTCGCGCGTTTTTCCCTTAGTACCTTAGTAATGCATGCTAAACACTATTTACCATGGTAGATATTCTGGCTAGCCCCCTTTTGTCCTTCTGGAGAGGTGTTTCACGCGTTTTTCCCTTAATACTTAGGACCCGGAAGTGTGACGAGACCGGGATGTATCAAAGTTGACATATTGTATAGGTAGATACTCTAATTAACCTTTCGTCTTTCGTCTGGAGAGGTACTATTTCGCTCGCTTCTTCCCTTAATACCTAGGACCCGGAAGTGAGTGATTGGTTAATATGAGCTGCATTTTCGTTGACATAGATTATCATCATGATTTTTACCATATTAAAAAATCTTTATAATGCTATCCAATTAAATATTAGGATTCATAGTAAATTAGTTACTTAGGTACTTTTTCCTTTACTATTACACACGTTACACCGTATTTGGACAAACTGCCTTGTTGAAAAGTTACATTGAGCTTATAAACAAAGTAAGTATTATTTTACATTCCTTTTGCCTAATTATTTTATCTTGACTATTTGTTTATGATGATACGTATATCGCTTGACGGTGTTTTACTGACCTATTTTCTGTTTAAATAATTATAAATAATTTAATAGCCCTCACACTATAGAGTTCTGTATTAATTATAGCAAGGGATCTACAAGATAGTAACGCGACATAATGTATACCCTTGACGCATATCAATGCATCACTCCGTCTCCTCTTGGGTTGGTGTAGGTTTGTAGTATAAATATAATGTTACAATAACAATACTGATTCAGAAAGGTTGTCTCGGCCTTCTCACCCGCGGCGAGTATCTCGTTCATCACTGTTAAACAATAATATTACGTGTAGTAATGTAAATAACGTTCGTCTAAACCTCGAAATATTCGGGTTGCTGTCATGATCTAATTTATGAAATACCGAGTGTTTTTCTTATACGCTACAGTTTATTCGAAATTTGACTTTGGCATCAATTTTTGCTTCGATCTAAATTAAATTTAACCATAAAAATAGTGGTCACATGATTCGTATTATCTGTCCAATTTTATTTTTTCCAAACAAATTTCACAAGAGTGGTTATTTTCAAAAAAATAAAAAAAAAAATAACTTTTTCGGAAAAGCTTTTCTAAATGCAGTTTTCAGCCCATATATGCAAAATTTTAGCTACATAAGATAATGTTGATTTTTTGGCAATTTTTTTCAAAATTGCATCACTGTTGCAAAATAAGACCCAATGAAACGTACATAAAACTTCTTAGATTTGACGATGCTCTATTCCAAACACCATAATATTTTTGAAAAGGTAGTTTATGCCTTATACGCATTATTAGTAACTAAGACATTCAAGTACACAGTGCCATCAGTAAAGTCTACATTGAGTAGAAAATAAATTAACATTTAGCTTCACGGAAAGTTGTCTAGTTTCAATGATTCCATTTAAAATCTTTTTGTTAATGTTTGTTATATGGAATTGTGTTATAAAAAAATGAAAAATAGCGCTTTATAATTTAAGTGCAGTTAATTAATTAGCATTACCTTACGATGATGCACCAAAAGTTTAAGTTAAGCGTGAAACAAATGAAAAAAATGATTGACAGCCCTGCACTAATACTGATATACTCAAATCGCTTTTAATTAATACTGCACACCAAATTAAAAAGAAATCAACTTTACAGGAAGAGATTCGTATTGTATTAATATATGTAGACCCGGTATGACGCCTTACACCGGAACATAAAAAGGGAGATCAGACATGCCAAAGAAAAATGGATGAGGGATATGTGTGAAGAAATTGAGAACCTGAACCTACAGCATGACTCTTTTAACATGTATCGCAAACTGAAGGAATATTTAACAGGAAACCACCTACAGTCTTAGTAGATGCGAACAATAGACCAATAATTGGGGAAGAACAAAAGCAGGCTATCTGGGAAGATTATGTGACTACGCTGTTTGAGGACCAAATATCTAACGAACCTGCAACAACACACTTATATCGAAAACAGATGTCCCACCCGCTATTAATCTTGGGAATAATAATCGGTTCAGTCAAAGTACCTATCGAGCTAATAAAATTCATCAATGATGATAACATTGAAGAGATCGAGACAAAGACGTATTTGCCTGTACGAAAAGCTTTCGTTCGTGTTCAACATGTAAAACTCATTGAAGCACTGCAGAGAGCGGGAATTGATCATAAGGAACCTGCACTGGAACCGGACATCAAATATACTAGTCGACGGAAAATCGAGCAACAATGCAGATATATGACGGGATGTACGCCAGGGCTGCATATTGTCCCCTCTTTTATTCAATTTGTATTCGGATATTATTTTTAAGAAAGCGTTGGAGACTGACATTGGTATTAAGATCAATGGACTTCCTATAAACAACAAAGCATAGAGGAACTCTAACAACTTTTAATCAGCGTGACAAATAGGACTAAACATCGTAGGGCTGATTACAACGAATTTGGTTTTCGTTGCATATAACGAAAACCAAATTCATGGTAATCAGCCCTACGCAACATGCAAGCGCCCAACTGGAGCTGAATGGAGAAGAGACAGAATGTGTCAGAAAATTCAAATACCTAGGCTATCTTATAACATACAACCTAGAACCTGACCTAGAAACTAAAAGTCGGATTGAGATAGCACGCTCTACATTCTGTGGGGTGAATGTGGATGAAATATGACTCTCCGATAACGAATGATTAAATGCTACATTTGGCCTTGAATCCTTGACACTGAAGATCAATACGTTGAATCGCTTGGAAGCATTTGAGCTGTGAATACTGCGACGGATTCTAAAAATTCCCTGGACTGCAAGAATGACCAACGACGAGGTTTTAAGAAGAGCGCGGACAGATCGTGAGCCCATCATAGTAGTAAAATATAGGAAGTTGGCGTATCAGGAACACCTGACGCGTGGCGAAAAATACTCCCTTCTCGGAATTATAATGGAAGGCAAGGTAGATGGTCGACGAGGAGTGGGCAGAAATCAGATGTCCTGGCTGCGTATCAACCGCGACTGGACTGGTATCCGAGCTGCAGGAGAACTCTTCAGACTGGCCGAAGACAGAGATTCGTTTTCCCAAGTGGTTGCGAACGTCAGATAACTGACAGGGACAGGGCACTCGAAGAAGAAGAAAACCCAATTCATCGTGTAGCAGCCAATATTTTTAATGAAAGGCGTCCAGGTCAAAATGTGCAACAATATACTGTGAGTAGAATTGTGGCGAAATTTAAATCTACCTGATCAGTGGGAAGTTCAATTCAAAAACTCACAATCCTATAAGACATAGTGAAAACTACGCCTAGATATTGTGGAACATGGGAAAACTAGTGTCACAGAAGTTTCGGGCAGAACTCGTGTTACAAGAGAGAGTGTAAGGAATATTTAAACAAATTTAAACTTTATAAACCCAAATTTATAAATACTATTAAGGAACGAGATTTTTGGTATCAGAGGGAAAAAGAAGAACATGTATCCTTTTCCTTTCACATTTTATGGACCGAGAGGGCCACATTCACTTCAAACGGCGTTGTTAGCTGTCAAAATAGTCGATGGTGGGCTAAAGAGGATCCAAATGTTATAATAAGCTGTATTTTAGACATAAGGCCCCGGAGTATCAGAAATTCCATTAAAGATGTGTCCAGAAGAACAATTATTTGTATTGAACGCAATAAAAGGCACACAGAAATGTAATTTAAAAATTTTAGTTTTTGAATTGCTTTTAGTTTGTTATTTAAATGTCACAAATAGTTTGTTATTAATTAAAAAATTAGAATTTTAATTGCGTTTAATTTTTTAACGATTTTTTTATTAGAAAATTTGACTCTTTTCAATTAAACTATTGTCTTAATATTAATGTGTATTAGTTTTAGACACAAACTATCTTTTCAGAAATCTTATTTTATGAAGTTACCTTGTACAGGGTCAAAAACAAATAAACTTCGATGAGACCAAATTTTACGCCAATTCGGCTTTTGTAGAAAGATACACATTTAAATGGCGCTACTTGAAAAAAAAAATGGGTGGAACGAAGCATTGTCAAGACTAAGATGTTTGGTGTAGGTTGCGTTGAGTTATTTTGCAACAGTGGTGAAATTTACAAAACAATTGGCAAAAAATCAACATTATCCTATGTAGCTTAAATTTTGCATAATATGGGCTGAAAATTGCATTTAAAAAAACTTTTTCTAATCACTTTTGTCGATATTTTGAGAAATAACTTCACTTTTCAAAAATTTTTGGTAGAAAATGAAAATTTGACAGATAATACGAATCACCTGTCTACTATTTTTGTTTACTTCTCATATGTTTAGGTTGCAACGTGGCATGTTGTTGTGTTTTTATTGACTGGTAAGGTCTGTGTTTTTAAACGAAATATTTATCCAAAAATTGTGGAAAGTGAATTAATATAAATTAAAGGTTTCTGAAAAGCTGTGAAGTGAAAGA
Organism: Pissodes strobi; assembly: GCA_016904865.1. Lineage (NCBI taxonomy): Eukaryota > Metazoa > Arthropoda > Insecta > Coleoptera > Curculionidae > Pissodes > Pissodes strobi. The sequence continues at coordinate 35,458 of MU187675.1, read as the reverse complement.
CCTTATCAAGAAATTAGTGTTTAACACTAAATTGGGCACCTTGCATACCAAAACAAGTAAGGTCAGAACTGTCGATTCACGGGCAACGTTGCCAAGTCTCTGCAGGCGAATTCTTAGTATATTAAGATAGAGATTAAAAATTAAAATTATAAAATGAACGAAAAGAAATATGCAATATATGCAAGAAAATATCTGGAAGCATAGGGCTTGCTTATCAATGGGGACTAAGACCTACCAAAAGCTGTCAAAAACAAAGGGTTCATGGGCATGCGATAGCTGTAAGACGAAAAATATAGAAAACGATAATTTCAAAAAGGGAAGAGGGCCAATATTGCCCGCCTATACGATTGGCGACGTAATGGCTAAACTCTAAGAAATCGACCAAAAATACAATAATCTCTATTCAAAGTACAATGAACAAATTAAAATAAGCAATGATTTAAAAGACGAATTAATGCAAATAAAAAAACAGCTGAACAAAACAGAGCAAAAAGAACTCATCAAAAACGCGATGTGCCACTGTTGTGCATTAATATACATGGTATTCCCTAACAAAACAAAGAAAATGTGAAATAGAATGTGAAAAATATAGGCGATAAACTGCAAGTGAAACTATCAAATGCGGACCTCACTGCTGTACGGCTTGAAAAAAAAAGAACACAGGAAATAGCCCAAGAAAAGTGTTTTTGCAGCATTAAGAAACAAAAATAGTATATTATTTTATATGGAGGAAAAGTGATACTTTTCATGGCGCGCTCGTGTTTAACAGCCGAACGGAGTGAGGCTGGTAATAGAGAGCAAGCCATGAAAAGTAACTTTTCCTCCAAATAAAATATGCTGTTTTTTCTTCAAATGTCGACAAATTAATGCAAAAACATCTCTTTTTAATAGTAATAATATCTAATTATTATTAAAGATAAATGGGTTCGCAAGGCGGCTTAGACCACGGTCGTAGGTGGCCTTGCTTAGACCGGTGTCGGTGAATATAATGTAACATAAAGCTGTCAGTGGACACTGTCAACAATAATTATTTTTTTAAGATTGGGTCTCCGATTGCGTTTTAATTCCGTATTGATAAGCAGTTATTGAGTAAGTTCGATTAAATAATAACCAATTTGTTCCTAAATTAGTGATTTTTAGAAATGCAGTCACAAATTGAGTGATAAATACAAATTGTAGTTTAATAAATCTTGAGTTGTTGACGCTTATTTTGTTGTCTGTTTGTATTGTATCTATGTTGCTATGACAACACTTTTACCTCCGCCGGCGGAAAAGTGAAAAGTAAAGCTCCGGCGGAGGAAAAACGAAACTTCACGGCCGCCTACACAGTCGAGTAATGATGGATTTACTGACGTTTAAAGAAAAAATATATTACGATCAAAATTAAAGGATGGACTAAATACTCAAAGTCTGGGATAAAGTATAAACAACAAAATTTACCTTAATCATGATCTGACAAAGTGAAAGTTGGAACAATTTAAAGAGGCACAAAAACTTTAAAAAGGGAATGAATTTAAATTTCTCTGGATTAGCAGCGGAAATATATTACTGAGGAAGGAAGAAAACAGTAAGATAATTTTGATTGAAGATGAAAATAACCTAAAAAACTTGCAAATAAAAAGTTACATAGAGTTTACACGAACATTCAAAGTTTGCGTAACAAGCTGGATGAGATGCAATGTTATACATACCAAAGAAAAATATGATATGCTGCTGCTTACTGAGACGTATGGCTGTATGAAGGGATAAAAAAGGGGGTGGAATAACCCAGCTAAGTGTGGCATCCTGATAGATATTGTTTGAGATTCGAACTCTAAATATATGATCAATACTTCTCCTTACTTACGCAGGGAACAATAACTAATGGAGATTCTCTTGGTACTTACTATGTCAGAGAACTGATTTAAACTGTCCATGGATCCAATAGGAACATCACTAATTGATTTAGATCCATAGATTGCAACAATGGATGACGGAACAAATCATTCGGCTCATGGTTTTAATAGCAACGCAACAGTGAGAAATATAAAGGAATACAAAGGTCCAAAATTAGAGCAACATAGCATGGTCCACAATACTTAAAGTAGGCGTAGAATGAAAGTGGCTAAATATATAACGATTTTTTGTACGTCATTAATACGTGCATTGGACTTCAAATATAGATTGCATAGTCCTATCGATTTTCAAACGGGATATTCCTGCAATCTTTGCATTTTAGTACACCCCTCGTATTCTTTAACTTGTTTATTACTTTTAGTACGCAAGCACTTTTAACGTAACTAATATGCTGGCATAAAAATCTTTAGCTTGTATACAATAAGAAATCGATAATTCAATTTAAATATGAAGCAAAGTTAATACCAGCCTAGCCTCTTCCAAATTTACGTTAAGTAATTAAACAGGATTAGGCCTTGCGTAGCAAATTGTCTTATTTAAACTACCTTTAAATGTAACCAACTTTTCGCTCTGATGATTCATGCGTACACCTGTGCCACAAAGAACGGTTTTAAAGCTTCTGTTCCATAACTCTTCGAGCAGAGCAAATACCCATTTATGTTATCGTTCTGCAGTTATCCCTGAAACTGCTCAAGCTCTCGTGGCTAAAGCGGCTTGTTAAAATTAGAATACGTTAAAATACTTTAGGGAAGTTTACTTTGAAATTTAGTATGGTAAGCTGTTTTAAACCAGGTAGGTGAGTAATTAAAGATATAAACAAATATTCTACAACCGAATCAATTTTGTTTCTTAAATAGTGAAAAATATAATATTTTAGTTAAATGGCTTTAACTTGTTTACTTAAAATTTACTTTTAACACTATTTTGTAGACTAATGATTTACTTGAAGAACTTACATAAAAATGATACACCAATCAATGTTAGATCATAATAAAGTTTGAAGTTTCAATGTAATGTAGCAACAGTGGGTGTCATTGGATCATTAAAGTATTATAATAAATATTGTATCTGTAAGCTTGGTAATGTTTTTATATCTAATTAAATATGTGCATATAGTTTTTACAAATTATTTCCTAATTGTTTAAAACTTTGGCCATATTAGCCGTGATAATAACATAGTTAAACAATACCATAGCTATAAATTTCTTGTTCGCGAGGGTGATATCCAAATTTCTAGAACATATTATGTATTGGGCTACTTATTGAAAATTATATTTTAATTTTTCTAGCACATTTTTCATTGTTTCAAAATGCATCGGAAAACCGACCATAGGATATCCCATGCAAATTTTAATACCTCCTAATATTATCTCTTCTATTCATTTTAGAGCAAACTTGTATTAGACTTCTTTGAAGGTCGTTGCATGGTAGACTCCATGTAAAATCAGAGTAATTTTCATTTAGCGAATTAAGAGGTATTTTGAAAAATGTTTCCTAAAATTTGTGGTACAGAAATGCGATCCTGATAATTTTTTCAATTAAACCACCAGCAGATGTCAAATTATAATAACTGGCAAACGATTTCATATTTTATAGTAACTATTTGTCTTTTAAAAAATATTCTAAATTTTTCAAAATATCTCTTAATTCGCTAAATAAAAATTATTCATATTTTACATGGGAATTTACCATACAAGGACCTTCAAAAAAGTCTAATACAAGTTTGCTCTAAAATGAATATTAGGAGGTATTAAAATTTGCATCGGATTTCCTATGGACGGTTCTGAATTCTATTTTACTTCTTTCTTATAATTTCTTCGAAATCTTCAAGCTATGCAACTTTCGCCCCAGATAAACCCACACCATCTGGGCTTTCGCTTAGTAAATACACTGTGAAACTTGTCCTTCACTTTAAAAAAGAAACTAAAACTTAGCCGAGTCGAATCTAGAATTTGTAGGACGTTGGTATCATCTCTAAGAGAAAAAATATAATTATAAAATATATTAGATATATATTGTCATACCGGGACACCCTTGCGACGCTTTTTATTTTAATTAATTACCTTCACTTGAGATTAGAAAAAACTCAGAGTAAACAAAGATAAAGGAAACAAAATTAAAGTTACGTTAAAAAGATTTGCAATTAATGATGCGTAGGGTGAAACGAGCTGCCTGCGAAGCATGCAACTTAGGCCCTAGCTTAAATATCAGATAGTAGGGGGAGGTTCATTTATTTAAAGGGCGCCACCAACTCATAGACGGCATAAATCGGAAAATCCCCAAGGTGTAATATGGAACTCGTTTTGGCATAAGCTTCGCAACAAAATAAAATATGAATAAAAAAATCAGCGGTGGCCACCAAAAAATTACCAATCACAAAATTAAGTAATGCCATCAGAAGTTAAGTCACTTAAAAATAAAAATAAATAAAAGAATGTCGTGCCAAAATAATTTAAATCAAATATATTTACTTATGGGAAGTCAGTAACATTAATAATAAAAATAACAAATGAAACAGGTATAGGTAAACAGGTGTCAAAAGAAAGCAATTTGACTTTAAATCGACTAAATTAGAAAAAAATAAGAATACTGTGGAATTCACTATATTATGTGTTATTTAATTGCACTTTGTAATTACGAAATTAAAAATAGAATACCTATAGCAGCTCCTAAGTTCAAAAATATAAGAAATAAATGAGTAGTGCTGAGGAACTGCTACAAACGATTTGTTTAAATGGGTTAATACCCTAAAATTGTATTACATCAACTGGAGTGATATCTGATGAAAATAATTATTGCAAACCAAGAATTATTGATTTATCATTGAAAATAAAAACGCTATCAAAATATAATGTAAAATACAGTATCTGTTATACTTTACAGAATAACTGACTGATTGAACACAAGTAAACGAACTATAACCAATCATGGTATGGAGAAGAACTCACTTATTACGCAACAATTCCATATACGGAAGCCACAGGCACCCCGAATGGTTTGCCACTACAAGTCTGAAAAGTCGCGTGACCTTCGCTGTCTTTATCTTTCTTTCCCTTGGAAAGACGTCTGCTTTAAGAGTCTAAACACCTCTGAATCTCAAGTTATCCTAGATGGTATGGAAACTTTAATCCCCTCTTCTATCTTCAGTATCAGACAATAAACAATGGTTTGAACAATGCTGCTCAGGAGCAATGCTAAAAATGCCGCCAACCGCCAATGACGCCGAGATCTGACAGGTAGCGTTCCATTGACGAGAGTAACGGACGTTATAGAGAGTAGATCAACAACGAGTTTCTCAACTGTCCTTATAGATCGAGACCCTATTGGTTAGCTGGTAAAGCCAACAATCAGGGTTTCTCAAAGACGTCGATCTCCTCACTGACCAAAGGTGATGGGTCAATAGTGGAACAGAATATAGCAGATCTGGATAATCAAAAGAGGCATCCCATATTTTATAAAGGTTCCTCATGTCCCTTTGTTCCTTACGAACTTTAAGAAGAGCAAGAAAAAACATCTTATACAATAAATCATAAATATAATGGTAACCCTCATGGGGATCCATTTTTGCCTTAGAGGCAAGATATCTCAATGATTTCCGTTGAACCTGCTCAAGCCTGTAAATATGGCTTACATAGAGCGGACTCCAAACTGATGAGGCATACTCCAACAAAGGTCTAATCAATGCACAATATAACATGCGGATGGCTGAAATATTCGTAAAGTCCTTTGTACATCTCCTGACAAAACCTGTCACTTTGAAGGCTCTGGAGATAACTTCGGAGACATGAACTTTAATTGACAGAGTGGTGTCAATTGAAACACCAAGATTTCTAGTCAAGGCAACATTGGCCAAAGTAGTATTAGCCATTTCATAACTAAACATTGTTGGGTCACGACGCCTGGCGATGTACATGCTATGACATTTGGCCGGATTTAGATCCATGCAACTTCTCACACATCACTTCTCTACTGCAAATTGATACAGTCACCAATAGAAGAAACAGCTAAAAACATTTCAGATCGTCAGCAAAATACGAAATCTTTGAAAATTGGAAACATGTGTGGATGTCATTTATGAAAATATTAAATAAGAGGGGTCTCAAGTGTGATCCCTGAGGCACACCCGAGGTTACTTTTATCTCATAGGATTCAAACCCATTGACTTTTACTATCTGAGATCTGTCAGACAAAGCTGCCAATCCACCTCAACACATCCCCCCGACGCGACGCTCACCACTCCAAGCTTGGCCAACAAAATCGCGCATTGCATAGCAAAAATTTACGGGATTGTTAAATTTGACTAGAATAATGAGACCGCTACTCTCATCCAAGACGCCCGACAAGTACTCATTGTGAGTCAGCAAATTAAGTTCTGTCGATCTTCCAACCTGAAGTCTAAATTGCTGAGGTATTATTGTTGGTCCCATTATTGATGTAAGACTATTTTGAATAGCTTAAGAATCGTACTCAATTTGCAAACTGGTCAGTAATTGCTCACATCAGCCTTATTAACTGCTATATATAGCGGTTAAATAGCTAACTCTCCAGAACTTAGGAAAGCAACCACATTTTAAAGAATAATTGAAAATAATCTAGAGCGGACGGGATAAAATAAAGCTGCATGACTTTAGAATGCTGGGCGGTATACAATCGTGGCCTGGGCCCCTTCTGGTGTCCAAACTGCCCATCTGGTCATATATTGCAGAGATATTTATGTAGAAATTATTGATAGCGATGTTACTGAAGGATAATGACTCAGAGATACAGTGACTTTTTGTTGTATTTTAAAACAATCTGCAAAAAGATTAGGAAGGTCAGCACCCAAATGACAATGCTCATTTTTATAGAATATTTCTGTAGGTAGATCATTACATCTGGTACAGGTTATGAAATGCACATAAGCCCAACATCACCTCAACAGACTCAGCCTCTCGAAGACAAGCACTCGGAGCGCAGACAGCATGTAAACATATCTGGTCCGATGACCACATGACCCCCGGCAAGTTAAAATCTTCAAATAGCACCATTGGACACTGATGTATTTAAAAGAGCATGTGAATATTGTCGATAAACAGACTGTATTTCTCTGCATGTGATCTTGGTAGGAGATATACGCAACTCACACCAATTCTCTCCGAGCCAGAACCAACACCAACAAACGACTGCTCAAGGTTAGGAGATGAGTCAAGCGAAACAAGGTATATTCTTTGAAACAGCCACCAACAAACTACCTCCTCGTGAGGCCTCACTAGTACTTACAGTTCTTTTTGTTCAAAACACATTATAATTATTAAGAACAAACTCAATATCTGAGATGCCAGGAGAAAGCTAGGTTTCCGTAAGCACAATTATTGAGTAACGGTTAGAGACGACGTGACACCAGCATGGAGATCGCATAATTTTGTTCTTAGTCCTCGGACATTTTCGTAGTATATATCCATGTTGTGATGTTTACTGGAGTGCTGATTTGCTAAACAAGGCCCATCAGTATTCTACGGTAGATCCACATTTCAAATGCTTCTATTCTCTTGATATCGATCTTTTTTAACGTCCACGCTTCCATTCCGTAGAAAAGAACCGACACCACGTAACATCTCACAAGGCGAGTTTTAAGCTTAGGGCCTATATCTCGTCCGCAGAAGACCTTCTTCATTTTAGTAAATGCGGCTCTAGCTTTTTCCACTCGGATCCTGATTTCTTCAGAGCTATCGTTATTTTCGTTGATAAATGTTCCCAGGTAATTAAATTTTCTCACACGTTCAATTTTTTGACCATGCACGGTTATGTCAGGAAAGTTTTGTGGTGATTTAGATACCACCATTATTCTTGATTTGCTGATGTTAAGTGATAATCCGTATTCTTCACTGCATTCTACTATTCTGTTAATTAGTATCAGAAGATCTTCTGGGGTTTCTGCAATCACAACCGTGTCATCGGCATATATTAAAGTGGTTTATTGGGATGGATATGGATTTAATAGACTACCAAGTCACATTAAGGAATGTAAAAATATTAACATTTTTAAAGTACAACTAAAAAACTATCTAATTCCTAAGTGTCTGTATTCGACTGGTGAATTTTTAGATAAAGATTAGTAGTTAAGTAATTTTATAATTT
>MU187675.1:0-17445 GCA_016904865.1 Pissodes strobi | reverse complement strand
TTTTTCTAATTTAGTCGATTTAAAGTCAAATTGCTTTCTTTTGACACTCTGTTTACCTATACCTGTTTCATTTGTTATTTTTATTATTAATGTTACTGACTTCCCATAAGTAAATATATTTGATTTAAATTATTTTGGCACGACATTATTTTATTTATTTTTATTTTTAAGTGATTTAACTTCTGATGGCATTACTTAATTTTGTGATTGGTAATTTTTGGGTGGCCACCGCTGATTTTTTTATTCATATTTTATTTTGTTGCGAAGCTTATGCCAAAACGAGTTCCATATTACACCTTGGGGATTTTCCGATTTATGCCGTCTATGAGTTGGTGGTGCCTTTTAAATAAATGAACCTCCCCTTACTATCTGATATTTGGGCTAGGGCCTAAGTTGCACCCTACGCATCATTAATTGCAAATCTTTTTAACGTAACTTTAATTTTGTTTCCTTTAACTTTGTTTACTCTGAGTTTTTTCTAATCTCAGGTGAAGGTAATTAATTAAAATATAAAGCGTCCCGGTATGATAATATATATCTAATATATTTTCTGATTATATTTTTTCTCTTAGAGATGATACCAAGGTCCTACAAATTCTAGATTCGACTCGGCTAAGTTTTAGTTTCTTTTTTAAAGTGAAGGACAAGTTTCATAGTGTGTTTACTAAACGAAAGTTACATAGCTTGAAGATTTCGAAGAAATTATAAGACAGAAGTAAAATAGAATTCAGAAATCCTTAAGCAGCAGTTTTTTACAGCGGGTGTTGCATCGGAAAACCGTCCATAGGAAATCTCATGCAAATTTTAATACCTAATATTCATTTTAGAGCAAACTTGTATTAGACTGTATTAGACTTTTTTGAAGGTCCTTGTATGGTAGATTCCCATGCAAAATATGAATAATTTTTATTATAGCGAATTAAGAGATATTTTGGAAAATGTAGAATATTTTTAATAAATAAAGACAAATAGTACTATAAAATATGAAATCGTTTGTCAGTTATTATAACTGGACATCTGCTGGTGGTTTAATTGAAAAAATTATCAAGATCGCATTTCTGTACCACAAATTTTAGGAAACATTTTTCATTAATTCGCTAAATGAAAATTATTCTGATTTTACATGGGAGTCTACCATACAAGGACCTTCAAAAAAGTCTATCACAACTTTGCTCTAAAATGAATAGGGGAGATAATATTAGGAGGTATTAAAATTTGTATGATATTTCCTATGGACGGTTTTCCTATGCAACACCCGATATATATCATTTTCAAACAATGAAAAATGTGGTAGAAAAATTAAAATCAAATTTTGAATAAGTAGCCCAATACATAATATGTTCTAGAAATTTGGATATCACCCTCGCGAACAAGACATTTATAGCTATTATATTGTTTAACTATGTCATTGTTACGGCTAATATGGCCAAAGTTTTAAACAATTAGGAAAAAATCTGTAAAAACTATATGAACATATTTAATTAGATATAAAAACATTATCAAGCTTACAGATACAATATTTATTCTAATACTTTAATGATCCAATGACACCCACTGTTGTTACATTACATTTAAACTTCAAATTTTATTATGATCTAGCATTGATTGGTGTATCTTTTTTATGAATGTTCTTCAAGTAAATCATTAGTCTACAAAATAGTGTTAAAAGTAAATTTTAAGTAAACAAGTTAAAGCCATTTAACTAAAATATTATATTTTTCACTATGTAAGAAACAAAATTGATTCTGTTGTAGAATATTCGTTTATATATTTAATTACTTAGCTACTTGGTTTAAAACAGCTTACCATACTAAATTCCAAAGTAAACTTCCCTAAAGTATTTTAACGTATTCTAATTTTAACAAGCAGCTTTAGCCACGAGAGCTTGAGCAGTTTCAGGGATAACTGCAGAACGATAACATAAATGGGTATTTGCTCTGCTCGAAGAGTTATGGAACAGAAGCTCTAAAACCGTTCTTTGTGGCACAGGTGTACGCATGAATCATCAGAGCGAAAAGTTGGTTACATTTAAAGGTAGTTTAAATAAGACAATTTGCTACGCAAGGCCTAATCCTGTTTTATTACTTAACGTAAATTTGGAAGAGCCTAGGCTGGTATTTAAAACTTTGCTTCATATTTAAATTGAATTGTCGATGTCTTATTGTATTACAAGCTAAATATTTTTATGCCAGCATACAAATTATGTTAAAAGTGCTTTTTTTATGGCAGTGGCATACACACTAAAGGGAGATCCTATGGCGCTCGACGAGAGGTGTACGTACTAAAACTAATAGACAAGTTAAAGAATACGAGGGGTGTACTAAAATGTAAAGATTTCAGGAATATCCCGTTGAAAATCGAGAGGACTATGCAATCTATACTTGGAGTTCAATGCACGTATTAATGACGTACTAAAAATCGTTTTACATTTAGCCACTTTCATTATGTGCCTACTTTAAGTATTGTTGACCATGCTATGCTATTCTAATTTTAGAACTTTGTATTCCTTTATATTTTTCATTTGTGCTTTTAAAATCTGTACTTGTATCCATGAGCTGAATGACTTGTTCCGTCATCCATTATTGCTCGTGCCTGATATTTTCTTTCTATAATAAAGTTTTTTTAATCTATCAATTTAAAACCTTAGGCTTACTTTATATAGTCTAGTTCCTACTGTTATGTTTCATTGCAAAATTTATTTTGTATATTAATGTATTTTTAATAAAATTTTCGTTTCAATTTATTACTTTTCAATGATTGAATATTTTTTGGATGAATCCGAGATTGAAGGATGTGTAGATGACAGAAAAATTACGTTTTTGTTTTGGGACATACGGCACCAGTGTTAAATCTTGTTTAAAACAAAAAAAAAATATGTTTTAGGTCTGCAACCTTTGACATATAATAGTTTAGGGGGAATTTCCCTTTTGTGCTTTCATAGTGTACCGACGACTGTTTATTTATAAGGATCACAGCGAAGAGTTTTGGCCAAAGCTATGGATCTAAACCAATTAGTGATGTTCCTATTGGATCCATAGACCATTTTAATTAGTTCTCTGACATAGTAAGTAGGAAAAGAATCTCCATTAGTTATTGTTCCCTGCGTAAGTAAGGAGAAGCATTGCATATATTAAGAGTTCGATTCGCAAAAAATAACCATCTTGATGCCACACTTAGCTGATGGGTTATTCCACCCTCTTTTTTATCCCCACAAAAGTGTATCGCCTTATAACCCCGAAGTTCATACACCCACTTATCGTCCTCAGAAAGCCAAGTCTCAGTAAGCAGTAGCACATCACATTTTTTTGGTATGTACCTTGCATCTCATGCAGCTTGTTACGCAAACTTTGAATGTTCGTGTAAACTCTATGTAACTTTCTATTTACAAGTTTATTAGGTTATTTGCATCTTCAATCAAAATTATCTTACTGTTTTCTTCCTTCCTCAGTAATATATTTCCGCTGCTAATCCAGGAATTTAAATTCATTCTCTTTTTTAATTTTTGTGCCTCTTTAAATAGTTCCAAATTTCAATTTGTCAGATCATGATTAAGGTAAATTTTGTCCTTTATATTAGGTTTGTTCTAGCAGCGATTTCAAACGGTTTCAAACCATCCGGAGTTTGCGCATAACGATATAAGCGTCGCTTATATCGCTATGCGCAAACTCCGGACGGTTTGGAACTGTTTGAAATCGCTGCTAGAACAAACCTAATATATCCCAGATTTTGAGTATTTAGTACAACCTTTAATTTTGATGGTAATAAATATTTTTTTGTTTCTCCATGTTGAAAAAACCCTTTTATTGGGCTATTTCCTTTGTTATTTTTTCCAAGCCGTACAACAGCGAAGTCCGCATTTGATAGTTTCACTTGCAGTTTATCGCCTATATTTTTCACAATGTCTTTCATATTTTCTTTGTCTTGATAGGGAATACCATGTATAGTGATGTTTTTATTTAGTTCTTTTTGCTCTGTTTTGTTCAGCTGTTTTTTATTTGCATTAAGCATCTTTTAAATCATTGTTTATTTTAATCTGTTCATTGTACTTTAAATAGAGATTATTTTATTTTTGGTCCATTTCTTCGAGCTTAGCCATTACGTCGTCAATCGTGTAGGCGGGCGATATTGGCCCTCGTCCCTTTTTGAAATTATCGTTTTCTACATTTTTCGTCTTACAGCTATCGCATGCCCATGAACCCTTTGTTTTTGACAGCTTTTGGTAGGTCTTAGTCCCCATTGATAAGCAAGCCCTATGCTTCCAGATATTTTCTTGCATATACTGCATATTTCTTTTTCGTTCATTTTATAATTTAAATTTTTAATCTCTATCTTAATATACTAAGAATTCGCCTGCAGAGACTTGGCAACGTTGCCCGTGAATCGACAGTTCTGACCTTACTTGTTTTGGTATGCAAGGTGCCCAATTTAGTGTTAAACCCTAATTTCTTGATAAGGTCTTTCACTTCACAGCTTTTCAGAAACCTTTAATTTATATTAATTCACTTTCCACAATTTTTCGATAAATATTTCGTTTAAAAACACAGACCTTACCAGTCAATAAAAACACAACAACATGCCACGTTGCCACCTAAACATATGAGAAGTAACCAAAAATAGTAGACAGGTGATTCGTATTATCTGTCAAATTTTCATTTTCTACCAAAAATTTTTGAAAAGTGAAGTTATTTCTCAAAATATCGACAAAAGTGATTAGAAAAAGTTTTTCTAAATGCAATTTTCAGCCCATATTATGCAAAATTTAAGCTACCTAGGATAATGTTGATTTTTTGCCAATTGTTTTGTAAATTTCACCACTGTTGCAAAATAACTCAACGCAACCTACACCAAACATCTTAGTCTTGACAATGCTTCGTTCCACCCATTTTTTTTTCAAGTAGCGCCATTTAAATGTGTATCTTTCTACAAAATCCGAATTGGCGTAAAATTTGGTCTCATCAAAGTTTATTTGTTTTTGACCCTGTACAAGGTAACTTCATAAAATAAGATTTCTGAAAAGATAGTTTGTGTCTAAAACTAATACACATTAATATTAAGACAATAGTTTAATTGAAAAGGTCAAATTTTCTAATAAAAAAATCGTTAAAAAATTAAACGCAATTAAAATTCCAATTTTTTAATTAATAACAAACTATTTGTGACATTTAAATAACAAACTAAAAGCAATTCAAAAACTAAAATTTTTAAATTACATTTCTGTGTGCCTTTTATTGCGTTCAATACAAATAATTGTTCTTCTTGACACATCTTTAATGGAATTTCTGATACTCCGGGGCCTTATGTCTAAAATACAGCTTATTATAACATTTGGATCCTCTTTAGCCCACCATCGACTATTTTGACAGCTAACAACGCCGTTTGAAGTGAATGTGGCCCTCTCGGTCCATAAAATTTGGAAGGAAAAGGATACATGTTCTTCTTTTTCCCTCTGATACCAAAAATCTCGTTCCTTAATAGTATTTATAAATTTGGGTTTATAAAGTTTAAATTTATTTAAATATTCCTTACAATCTCTCTTGTAACACCAGTTCTGCCCGAAACTTCTGTGACACTAGTTATCCCATGTTCCACAATATCTAGGCGTAGTTTTAACTATGTCTTATAGGATTGTGAGTTTTTGAATTGAACTTCCCACTGATCAAGTAGATTTAAATTTCGCCACAATTCTACTCACAGTATATTGTTGCACATTTTGACCTGGACGCCTTTCATTAAAAATATTGGCTGCTACACGATGAATTGGGTTTTCTTCTTCTTCGAGTGCCCTGTCCCTGTCAGTTATCTGACGTTCGCAACCACTTGGGAAAACGAATCGCCAGTCTGAAGAGTTCTCCTGCAGCTCGGATACCAGTCCAGTCGCGGTTGATACGCAGCCAGGACATCTGATTTCTGCCCACTCCTCGTCGACCATCTACCTTGCCTTCCATTATAATTCCGAGAAGGGAGTATTTTTCGCCACGCGTCAGGTGTTCTAGATACGCCAACTTAATATATTTTACTACTATGATGGGCTCACGATCTGTCCGCGCTCTTCTTAAAACCTCGTCGTTGGTCATTCTTGCAGTCCAGGGAATTTTTAGACTCCGTCGCAGTATTCACAGCTCAAATGCTTCCAAGCGATTCAACGTATTGATCTTTAGTGTCCAGGATTCAACTACGTATAGAAGATTAGATGTAGCATTTAATCATTCGTTATCGGAGAGTCATATTTCATCCACTATTACAAAATAGTGGCTTCACCCCACAGAATGTAGAGCGTGCTATCTCAATCCGACTTTTAGTTTCTACGTCAGGTTCTAGGTTGTATGTTATAAGATAGCCTAGGTATTTGAATGTTCTGACACATTCTATCTCTTCTCCATTCAGCTCCAGTTGGGCGCTTGCATGTTGCGTAGGGCTGATTACCATGAATTTGGTTTTCGTTATATGCAACGAAAACCAAATTCGTTGTAATCAGCCCTACGATGTTTAGTCCTATTTGTCACGCTGTTTAAAAGTTGTTGGAGTTGCTCTATGCTTTGTTGTTTATAGAAAGTCCATTGATCTTAATACCAATGTCAGTCTCCAATGCTTTCTTAAAAATAATATCCAAATACAAATTGAATAAAGGAGGGGACAATATGCAGCCCTGGCGTACACCCCGACATATATCTGCATTGTTGCTCGATTTTCCGTCGACTAGTATATTTGATGTCTAGTTCCAGTGCAGGTTCCTTATGATCAATTCTCGCTCTCTGCAGTGCTTCAATGAGTTTTACATGTTGAACACAAACGAAAGCCTTTCGTACAGGCAAATACGTCTTTGTCTTGATTTCTTCAATGTTATCATCATTGATGAGTTTTATTAGTTCGATAGGTACTAACAGCGTTGTCACATAATCTTCCCAGACAGCCTGCTTTTGTTCTTCCTCAATTATTGGTCTATTGTTCGCATCTACTAAGACTGTAGGTGGTTTCCTGTTAAATATTCCTGCTACTTCCTTCAGTTTGCGATGCACGTTAAAACAGTCATGCTGTAGGTTCAGGTCCTCCATTTCATCACACATATCCCTCATCCATTTTTCATTGGCATGTCTGATCTCCCTTTTTATGTTCCGGTGTAATGCGTCATACCGGGTCTACATATATTAATACAATACGAATCTTTTCCTGTGAAGTTGATTTCTTTTTAATTTGGTGTGCAGTATTAATTAAAAGCGATTTGAGTATCAGTATTAGTGCAAGGGCTGTGAATCGTTTTTTTTTCATTTATTTCACGCTTAACTTAAACTTTTGGTGCATTATCGTAAGGTAATGCTAATTAATTAACTGCACTTAAATAATAACAAACACTAACAAAAATATTTTAAATGGAATCATTGAAACTAGACAACTTTCCGCGAAGCTAAATGTTAAATTATTTTCTACTCAAAGTAGACTTTACTGATGGCACTGTGTACTTGAATGTCTTAGTTTTCTAATAATGCGTATAAGACATAAACTACCTTTTTAAAAATATTATGAACACACATTTAATATGTGTTTGGAATAGAGCATCGTCAAATCTAAGAAGTTTTATGTACGTTTCGTTGAGTCTAATTTTGCAACAGTGATGCAATTTTCAAAAATTACCAAAAAATCAACTTTATCTTATGTAGCTAAAATTTTGCATATATGGGCTGAAAATTGCATTTAGAAAAGCTTCACCGAAAAAGATATTTTTTTTTTGAAAATAACCACTATTGTGAAATGTGTTTGGAAAAAATAAAATTGGACAGATAATACGAATCATGTGACCACTATTTTTTTGGTTAAATTTAATTTAGATCGAAGCAAAAGTTGATGCCAAAGTCAAATTTCGAATAAACTGTAGCGTATAAGAAAAACACTCGGTATTTCATAAATTAGATCATGACAGCAACCCGAATATTTCGAGGTTTAGACGAACGTTATTTACATTACTACACGTAATATTATTGTTTTTTTTTTATGGCAGTGGCACACACTAAAGGGAGATCCTATGGCGCTCGACGAGCGGTGTGTGTGCGAAGATGTTGATTGACACGGTTCTTGAATATTTGTAGGTTGTAATTAGTGGGAAACAGATGTCCTGGAAGTGAGTTCCACAGTGATGCAGTGCGCCAGGCAAAGGAGTTCTGGTAAAGCGACGTTCTAGGTGTTTCTAGTTGTACGACGAACTGGTGCGCTCCTGCCGTCTGTCGTGACTGTCTGACAGGAGTTGCCAGGGGCGGGATTATGAGGGCCAAATCCTGGGAACATCTGCGGTGAAAGTATCTGTAAAACAGAGACATCTCGGCCACATGTCTGCGATGTTCCAGACTATCCAGATTCCGGGTCAACTCCAGATCGCCGACGAGGCGCACAGCCCTCTTCTGAATGGAATCCAGCAGCTTTAGGGTATGCTTTGGTGCGGTACCCCAGATATGTGAGCAATATTCTAAGCACGGTCTTATTTGCGCTTTGTACAGCAAGAGCAACTGCTGCGGTGTATAGAGTTTTTTGTTGCGAAATAGCGCACCAAGCTTCTGGGAGGCTGATTTTGCGATGTTAGCAACATGGTCATGCCATGACATATTGCTGTTGACCGAGACACCCAGCAGCCCGATTGACGAGGATGAAGGAATGGTCGATCCTGCCATAATGATGTCAGGGCCCGCTGTATTGGCCCTCTTAGTAAACGTTGCTGTTTGGGTCTTTGCTGCATTGAACTGGACCAAATTTCGGTCGCCACAAGTTTGAACTTTCTCCAGGTCTTGATTAATTGCTGTAATCTGCTCCTGTCTGCGGTGATGAGTCTCAGTCGCTGGTAAGGGTTTTTCTGATCTAAACTGGGAGACAAGATTACTGTCATCTGCAAAACTGTAAACAGGATTATTCGTTTCGATCAGCAGGTCATTATTATAGATGAGGAACAGAGTTGGTGAAAGTATTGCGCCTTGAGGCACGCCCGCGTTGATATTGAATGAGTCCGAGTTGTGTCCATCGACTGCAACGTGTAAGCATCGGTTCTTAAGGAAACTGGCCAGCCAGCTGCAGAGAGAGGCGGGCAGTCCCAAGGACCGCAGTTTGTTGAGTAGTCCGTCATGCCAAACTCTGTCGAATGCCTTTGAAATATCCAACGCAATCGTTCGAGACTCTCCGTAGTTTTCAATTGCCCTACTCCGTATATGAGTGACATAGGCCAATATATCTCCGTTCGATCTCTCTTTGCGAAAGCCGTATTGATTATCGCTGATTCGAGGTACTTGAGTAGTTGCTGGTTGACTACACGTTCCATGACTTTGGAGATTATTGGAAGCAAGGCAATTGGGCGATAGTTTGAGGGCGTGGTTTTCTTGCCTTTTTTTTTGGAACAGGTTGCACTCGAGCGACTTTCCAAGAGGATGGGTAAATCCCTTTTCTGTAAGACAGAGAAAAAAGCCTGGGAAAAACGGGTGTTAGTTCGTTGGCGCAGTTCTTTATCACGATGGCAGGTATTCCGTCCGGTCCTGATGCCTTTTGCATATCTAGTTCTTTAAGGATTTTGCGAATATCACGATGAGAAAACTTGACTTCTGTCATGGTGGTGTTGATGTTCGGTATAGTGGGGAGAGTCTTGCCTTGTGGCACGTCTAAGGTAGAGTGCGATGAAAACATTTTGGCGAGCATGTTTGCTTTTTCCTTGGCTGTAGTCCGTCAAAGGTGGGAGAGACGTTTTTGTAAAGTTGTTACTTACTGCCTTTGCTACCGGCCAGAAATTCCTGGAACCACTGGGGCATTGCAAAAGTTTATTCCTGATCCTTTGATTGTGTTTGTCCTTAGTTTCGTCGATCACACGCTTGCACTCGTTTCTCGCTTCGATAAAATAATTGCGTTTTTCAGCGGTCTGATTTTGCTGCCAGTACTTATAGGCTTGCTGTTTCCTTCCTACAGCTCTTTCGCATCTTTTGTCGAACCAGGGCTTTCCTTTTGATGGTAACTTGATGGAATTTGGGATGTATGCTTCCATTCCTGAGGAGATTACTTGCATGATCTCTTCGCAGCAGTCTGACGGGTCGTCAGTGGCAAAGCAGACGTCGAATCAAGGAAAAGCTAGGTAGAACTGCCTTAGATCGTCCCAGTTTGCAGAATTGTAATGCCAGATTTTGCAAAGCAATGGTGGATCCTTCTGTATGAGTGGCAATTCACAAACCGTTGTAATAAGTTTGTGGTCGGAGGTACCTAATGGCGGACCAACTGTAACCTTGTACTGGTCAGGATTGGTGGTCAGAAAAAAGATCCAGGAGGGCGGCGAATTCGCCCCTCTCTGAGATTCGAGTTGGTTCGTCTACAATTTGAGTAAGCCCGCAGCTGATGGCAAATGCTTCAGCTTCTCTTCCTTCGTTGTTGGTCTTGTTGTGATGTTTCAGCCAGTTGGTGTTGTGGGCATTAAAGTCTCCCAGAACGATTATTTCTGAACTGGGGTGACCGACCTGTATTGAGTCAAAAGTGGTAGCTAGTGTTGGGAAAAAGCTTTGGTAGGCTCTATCGCTCATAGGGCGATAGAGACAACATATAAACTTGGTTAATCCCTTGGCGGTGACCTTGAGCCACATGACGTCAAGGTTGTTCGGTTCGAGTGTTTCCTCGCGGTGACATGAAAGGTCGCTTCGGACAAAAAGGCATATTCCGAAATTATATTTAAATCGGGTAAGTAAGTTGTAACCAGGATAGAGGTAGCTCACTGTTGTTGTTGTAGAACATACTTGTGTTTCTGTAAGGGCTAATATGTGTGGTCTATTTGCTTGTAGATGTTGGTGTACCGAATTTAAGTTTGTATTTAGGCCTCTTATGTTGCAGAAATCTATTCTAAATTGGTTCGGTATCTTTGCTGTCTGTGAAATGCGGAATGAAGGGCTCCCAGGGCTACCCAGCGCCCGGAGATCCGAATGGCCGGGGAGTTTACTTCCGGAATATTTTGATCCTGGAAGCACCATCATGTCCATATATTCCTACTGTGGAAACCGGGACACCAGCGCGGAAGGGGAATGTGATTTGGGAAAACCACTTAGCGCTTCCCAATTCTGGTGGGGTGGTCTTTCACCGGACGATGCGAATAGGCTTATGCATCTACCACCTACAACAGTGATGAACAAGATACTCGCCGCGGGTGACAAGGCCGAGATAACCTTTCTGAATCAGTATTGTTATTGTGACATTATATTTAAACTACGAACCTACACCAACCCAAGAGGAGATGGATTGATGCATTGATATGCATAGGTAGATTATAAGGGTATACATTATGTCGCATTACTATCTTGTATATTCCTTGCTATAATTAATACAGAACTCTATAGTGTGTGGGCTATTAAATTATTTATAATTATTTAAACAGAAAATAGGTCAATAAAACATCGTCAGGCGATATACGTATCATCATAAACAAATAGTCAAGATAAAATAATTAGGCAAAAAGAATGTAAAATAATACTTACTTTGTTTATAATCACAATGTAACTTTTCAACAAGGCAGTTTTTCCAAATATGGTGTAACGTCTGTAATAGTAAAGGGAAAAGTACCTGAGTAACTAATTTACTAGGAGTCCTAATATTTAATTGGATAGCATTATAAAGATTTTTTAATATGGTAAAAATCATGATGATAATCTATGTCAACGAAAATGCAGCTCATATTAACCAATCACTCACTTCCGGGTCCTGGGTATTAAGGGAAGAAGCACGCGAAGTAGTACCTCTCCAGAAGAAATACGAAAGGTTAATTAGAGTATCTACCTATACAATATGTCAACTTTGATACATCCCGGTCTCATCACACTTCCGGGTCCTAAGTATTAAGGGAAAAACGCGCGAAACACCTCTCCAGAAGGACAAAAGGGGGCTAGATAGAGTATGTCATGATACCATTGTTTTAAAATCTAAACTCATTATAGTTCGAATATAATTATAAAAGAATTATAAGTAATTGAATTATAAATTATCAGATATCAATTATGAATGTAAGTAAACAGAAATAAGCAAAATTAACTCTTCGAGAATAAATGTCACCTGGCGTTTAAATTACACGTTTGAAATATTCACTATAAAAATTAGCCATTCCGAAATTTGAAATATAAAAATGAAATACATTTAATGAATTAAATTAATTACTCGTGAAAACTCACCTTCTCGATAAGCGATCAAAAAGCCAGAAACTCAGGAACGATAATTCTCTTTTGGAATATTTGAATTCAACTTTCACTTAAGTCATTTACATTTGTAAAGAGAAGAGCGATGGGTACCAGATCATTAAGTCGTCTATTGCCTTGATAACGTAAATATAGGTAAGAACGTGCTAATTGAATTTTATTAAGGCTGGAATTAAATTTTATTTTTAAAATTACTCACTCTCTTTCAATAGTGACCTGGAGTTTTATTCAATACATAAAAGGAGTTCTACAAAACCTATTAATAAAAAAAAAACTATATGATGCGGACTTTTCTGGTCACACTGTATGTTTATAGTTTGGCAGTTAGGTTGATGATTGTTAATATATAATATATTACAAACAAACAAAATGTCCAGGGTGACCCAAATAAGACTTTAAATATCTTGTTACTGACTGTTTATCTCTCTCATTTTGCTGAAGTCGACTCTAGCCGAGTTTACTAGAATGAGCGTTAAAGAGCCCAGCATGATGTGTGACGGAAAATGTGCTAAACCAAAACCGACTCAATTACAAGGCCTTAGCAGCGAATATTAACTACGACAAGAAGCCCCACTCAATGGCCAGAGAGCGCTACAAAGGAATCGTCGTTGATTTTCTTCGTTGCCAGGTAACGATCGGCGAACTCCACCGCAAACAGGTTGAATTTAAATAAAAGCTGGCCATAAACGATATTTTCGTTTGCGGTATATTTAATCAAATTTATGACGAAATTATTTATAGCACTCTAATACTCTATTTGGCTTTGGAAGAACACAATTGATATCTTCTGAATTGTTTGCAGCGCCTTGCCAAACTTACGTTAAGGTTTTTTTACTATTATTACCAAATAAATATTTTGATAAAGTTTGTATACAACTGGCTGTTTCAAAAATCTGTTAACGTTTTTAATTAGTTATTATTGATAACAATACTCAAAGTATGTAGTGACTAATATCTAAAAGATTTTGATTTTGTGTTAATGATTTCACCATATTTCCGAATACTAATATTCTGACAAAAGACATCAAGAAGAAAATGTTGCTCGAATTTGCCCCATCTTTTAATATTTAATTAAATTTTGGCGTTTTGGGTGATGTTAAAATTGGTTAAAGGTTTCGCACAACATTTTTACTGTATATTTCGTTTCTATTTTGTAATACAACACAACTAAAAAATAGCGATATTATCTTATATCGAATATTGACTCGACTATAGATTTTAGGCGTCAAAATTAATCAGACATAAGGATGAGCTGGTCTATGGCCGTCGCGTCAAAGGTCGCCTGCCAACATGATTGTTTTATTTGTATCATGGCCTGCCGATATTCTGCTAGTGTTCGCGCGGGGAAGGAAACACACCGTTGACATGCCGCCGCGAAGAGTGATCCTTCTTATCATATATTTTGGCCCAAATACATAATAAAAAGATAAAGACTGATGTACTATATTGCTAACGTGCTAACACTCCGTTGAGGATATGTGTTGGTATTATACCAAATTGTGCAACAACTGAAGCCAGATTATCAGAAAATGGCGCGTTGAAATGAGGATCCCTTATTGGCTAAATTTGTATCGTGCGCAGTTTCCCTGCTACTGTCTTGTTTGAGCATTTACGTTTCCTTGTTTTTTTTTTGCTTCATATGTTGTACTGAAAGTATTTTCAAATGTCATTTAAATTACCCTTAACGCAACGCATTATTAAATTGGAATTTTAAAAGCTATATCTTTTGTAAAGTCATCGGTACGGGTAGGCAAGAAATTGAATAATCGATTAAACGCTTAATATTTTAGCAAATCGAATAATCGATTAATGGAAATAATCGATTATCGATATTTTCTGAAATATTAGTCGATAAGTCGATTAATCGGTAATTTCTTAAAAGTGAAGCGAATAATCGATTATTTTCGCCCACCCCTAATCCCATAATATTGTAGTAAGTGAAACTGAAGCTGAAATTTCGGTAGAATCATTATTAGACTGATGTTATTATAAAAAAGAGGTAATAAATACTTGGGCTGAATCAGCAGATAAAAATTTATAATTTAGTTTTAATTTGTAAATATGGCTTTGACATTACCTTGGTATAGTCAGAATATTAGCAAGTGTTTTTGAACAACAGCTACACTGATGCTTCTATATTTTTTACTAGTTTCGTCCCTATTAGATTAATTTTTAAAAATAGCGATAACTCTGAAATACATGTATGGCAAAATTGCAGGCCCTCATCAACTCGTTTCTGTTGTCCGCTTAACATTCATTTTGCTCGTGAGACTCCTGAATTAACCTTTGCAAAAACAAAATTTGAATCATCGAATTAAAAATTTAAAACCCTTTTTTTAAAATGAAGGAGCCCTTAATTTTCAAAATCATGTTTTAAAACGATTTAAGAACATACAAATTATTTTTATACATGATTTTTATTGTTAGTGATAATTGATACTTCCTATTATATAAATATAGATAATGAGCAAAAAATTCAACAATTATTTGTCAAAAACACGATATATTAAACGTGTAATACTTAATAACTTTTATGTCTTATTTCTGGTAAACCATATTATGGCCAGCTTTCCTAGAAATTCGACCAGTGTGCGCCGGGTCCAAAGGTCACATGCCAGTATCATGCTAGTTTTCGCGCGGGGAAGGAGACATACCGTTGACATTCCGCCGCGGAGAGTGAATCTTCTTATCGTAGTTAATATTCGCTGGCCTTAGTGCTTGTCGTGTGACGTCGACAATGTACAGTAGGCCGTGCAATTTTAATCATATAAGGGGATACATACACTAATATTTATGAAAACTATCATTAATTAATTAATTTTAAAGAATGCTAGCAATATGACAGACTTCTTGACAGATCCTAAAAGGTATGTTTCAGTATACTGAACAATTCTCTTAATTATTATCACTTAAAATAATAATTTAAAAAAATCGATAAAAAATATACTTTAGTAGGTGTAATATAATTTCATTTACCTAGCGTCGAGCCGTCGAGCCTAACATAGTGTTTAAGTGAGTGTTAAGAATAAAACTATATAGAGCGTGTTTAAAAAAAGCGATTCCTCACATGAAAATAAGATTTTTTTATATCAACATAGGTCCGATTCCGCTTTGTTTCGTAGCTACAAGGGGTTAAAATCTTCTTTTTTTTATTTATTACAATTTCCTTCCATGCGCCTGTCGCAATTCAAATTAAATTTTAAGGGTGAAAGTCACTTTAAGTCCTATAAATGCTTAAAAAGTGTCGACAGCTTCACCAGGGACGTGCATATGGGATATCACTGGAATAATTTTTAACAAAAACATGTGCGCCTCTGACTTTTTTTTCTCTTGTTAGCAATCTTGTGCTTATTGTGCTTTTTAACTTTCCATTTGAATAAGTTGTGTTGCGTTCTTAGTTTTAAAAGTTTAGTTTTTTAGTGTTAAAATGACCTTTTTAAATTATTCATTTGCTGAATTAACTGACATGTAATTGGTTTATGGTGAAGCGGGTCAGAGTGGAAGAGAAGCAGTGATAATTTAATACTGGAGAAATTGTTTTATACGGCCATTCTACTATTCGCTACTATCGTAGTAGTCCGGCAACGTTGCATGCACTTGCGCCTGAATTGTGATTACGCTTCCACCCGAAGGCGTCCCGTTTACATCTTAGCTCCAAATAGTAATGGCCCAAATGTAATACGTCAAGAGCTAAAAATTTTTAAGCACTTGGTCCTTTTGTAAAGGTGTTATTGGCTAAACGCGCCTAAGGAAGTTTTAATTGGACGCAACGCAATCATTTGCAAATTGTTGACTCAAATTTTAAATGTAAGATACTATTGTAAAGAGGATTTTATGAGATTTAAACGATGAGCTACTGCTATGTTGGGGTTTGGAACCTTCGGCAACATACACTAAAACTGAGCTTTAGCCACAATACCGAAACAGAATTTTTGCACTCGACGCGCGTTTCGCTAACCATGTTAGCATCATCAGGAGATGATTAAAACTATAATTAGAATCTACCTATCTCCCTTTTATACTACTGTTTGCTCAATCAAGTGGAACTAAAAAGGACCAATCATGGAATCTCACTAGTCACGCTGGATTAACCAATACAAGGGACTATACGGAATAGGCCCTCTATCTCTATTTAAACTATTCTTACATTTAATAATTTCCATACTTTCATATGCGTCTAATAATCTCCTATCAGTTATATTATGAATTCATTTTAAATTTTTTATTGTTATTCTATGATTATTATCAAAAGCATGCTCGGCAACACTTGATTTTTCTGTTCTACCATACTTTAAATGAGCTGTATGTTCTTTGAATCTTGTCTGTATAGATCGTCTAGTTTGCCCAACATATTTTTGGTTACAATTCATACATCCAATTTCATATATTCCACTTCATTCTAACATTTCAATTTTCTTCTTTGGACCACCTAATAGTTTCTTAATGTTAAACTGGGTCTGGTATACTAATTTTAGACCTACTTCCTTTAAAACTTTTTGGAGTCCTCTAGTATACTGAGGATTATACGGTATCGAAACATATTTGGTATTTTCATCCTGATTAACGAAAGAAGTGGAATCACGAATGATATTTCTAAACAAATGCCTATTAATTAGTCTATTTATTAAGTTATTATTGAAACCATTAACTTCCGCTATATTCCTAATTGCTTCATTTTCCTTATTAAGTCTTTCTCTGCTAAGAGAAAAGTTAACCATACGGTGTACTAAAAAATAAAATCTGGCCATTTTATGTTGGTCGCAGTGGAAGGAATCATTAGGAATATATCGGTAAGTAGCAGTATTTTTTCCGTAAATATCAAATTCTAATATGTTATTATCGTTCCTAATCACTAAAGTATCCAAGAAAGGTAGTTGGTCATTGTTCTTGACTTCATAAGTGAATTTGATGGTGGGGAAACGGTTGTTTAGTTTTGTTACAAAATCTTCAATATTAGCGATTTTTGTGTCGATTATCGCAAAAATGTCATCCACATACCTGTACCACACCCTTGGAAAATATTCGAACTCTTGGCTTATTTCATTTTCAAATTTACTCATGAAAAGATTAGCTAAGAACGGCTAAAACAGTTGCCCATTGCCGTGCCTTCAAGTTGTTGGTAATAATCATTTTTATATTGAAAATAATTTTGATCCATGCAAAGTTTGGCTAAAGTTAAATATTCCTGTTTGATTTCGTTATCAAAACTATTCATCTCAAGTAATTCTCCAAGGTATTGCAAGGTCTGTGGGATTGGTAC
>MU187674.1:17620-71099 GCA_016904865.1 Pissodes strobi | reverse complement strand
CGGTTATTCCAAGAAGCGAAAGATTGGAGGATGGAGAAAGGGTTTCCCCTTCCATGATGATGTCAAGGTAGTTTTCCTTAGTTTTTCTCCGGGAGAACACAGCAGTGTGTGTCTTTTTGGCATTGAAGGTTACAAGATTTTTGGATCCCCATTCAAGAATTGTGTTTAAGTCTCGATTGATTGAGTCAGTCTGTTGTCTTCTTAGTTGTCCCAGAGTGGCCGATGATAACGGTTTGTCAGAAGAAAAGGATAATACAAGACTATTGTCTGCATCGCTGCAAATGGGGTTTTCAGTAAGCTTTAGTAGGTCATTTATGTGCAGCAGGAACAAAGTTGGAGACAAAACCGAACCTTGCGGAACACCAGCATTGATGGCAAATACCTCGGACAGGACACCATCGATAGCAACCTGAGTACACCACTTATCCAAAAAACTAGACATAGTGTATGCAGAGCCGGTGGAAAGTCATAAGCTGAGAGTTTTGCAGGAGTGATTGGTTCCTCACCCGGTCGATGGCTTTGGAGATGTCAAGAGCAACGACTCGGGACTCTTCGTGTTTTTCCAGGGTTGAATTCCAGATGTGTGTTACATAGGACATCAGATCTCCTGTTGAGTGCTTCGCTCTAAATCCATATTGCCTATCAGATAATATGTAGTTATGTTCAAGATATTTTAGGATCTCGGTGTTAATGACTTTTTCCATTACCTTGGCCACTACCGGGCTTAGATATATTGGATGGTAGTTACTGGCAATATTTTTCATTCCCTTCTTAGATACAGGTTGCACTCTAGCGCGCTTCCAGAGGGCTAGGAAAGTACCTCTATTATAGCCTAATGTATATAGTTTGGTTAGAATAGGTGTCAGCTCTAGTGCACTGTTTGAGAACAATGGGGGGAATTCCATCCAGTCCAGCGGTCTTTGAGCAGTCAAGACGACGAAGTAACCCTCTTATCTTTTTTTCTTGAAAACGATTTCTGGCATTGTTGTAGCGATCCTAGGCAACATTGGTGAGTCTTTCCCTGTGCTTCAAGGGTTGAATTTCGTGCAAACATTGAGGCAAACAAGTCTGCCTTTCCCTTGCAGTCACTGCAACGGAATTGTCTACGCCACTATGCTATATTAGCCGCTTCTGATTGGTGGGATTAACGTCACTTTAAAGTACTATTAACTCTTAACGCATATAACTGTAGACACCTACATCTACATTGCCTGCTAAATTATCAGAACATTGACAGTGGTGTGGCTTGATTATGAAAATAGAAGAAATTGAATTTAGTTTCTTCGTCATCGGATATTTTAGAGAGCGCCTTTAGAGCGTGCCAGAGAGTGGTGATTTTCTATATTGTTTTGTTGTTGTTACCGTCGTTGTTAAAATAATTCATCAGGACGGCGTTATGGAGACTTTTTGATATTTCTGATAATAAAACAGACAAAATGGAAGCATTCGGAATTTATTTAATAACGACTTACATGCTGAAACTTGTTTTAAATTTTTACACTTACTTAAAAAGTGACAGCCATGGGGCCTCACAAAACGAATTTATTGCATCATGGTAGGACTCGTGGTAGAATAAAATATACCAACCATTAATTTCTTTTCAGGTTTCAGCAGAGTGAAGCGACAAGACGACGGACATAGTTACCCAGAAGGAGAAAACGAAGTTGAACCACTTATAATTGATAGAGGCCCATATTTTGATAAGACTGCATCAAAAAACGTGACAGCCCTGGTAGGCAAGACATCTTATTTGGGATGCAGAGTTCGAAATTTGGGCAACAGAACCGTAAGTTTTATTTATACTTCATTGAATATATTTTTTATTTATATAAGTAGCGCAAGTAATGTCAAAAACGGAAAAATATAATGAAACAGGTGTAGAACCTGGCTCCAATTTGTTATCAAGGCTTCGAATTGCTTCGATTGCAAAACCCAACAAACTAGTGAAAAGCAAATAGTGCACCACCTATCCAATGTCTCACTATATTTTTCCGTTTTTGGATTTAAAAGCTTGCTATGTTACATCGAAATCTGTTGTGTTCGAAGCTCCCTGGGTGCAATCCTATCAGATGGGGGTAAGGGCCCAGAAATCGCGATCGCAGGAGGGCAATATTGACGACATTTTTTGAATATTTTCAGAAATCATAGGAAAAACTGAAAAATTATATATTTTAACATTTTTGTTAATAGTTAATCGCAAAAAAAATCAATACCTATTTAAGATAATTCTGTCAAAAACAGGATTTTAACTACTATTTCAACCATTTTAATTTTGTACAAACGTACTTTTCTGAGGAAATTTCCGCTGCAACGTAACCAGTTAATAAACTAAAATTCCATAAATAAACTGACAACAAAAATAAATTTGGGAACAGAGCTAAATCGTAACAGTTGCAGTTTTTTAGGAAATATTGGCATTCACAGCGTATATATAACCTAGAAGCAAAATCAAATTGCTCTGGTTCTATTTGGAACGCCTAATTTGGCAACAATGTCTTTTACACATGGAAAATATGAATCAAGAATTTTGTTTTCTACACTGATGCAATATCTTATTTCATATTTGATAGTTTTTGACTAAACATTAAGAAGAAGTGGAAATAATCCTCCTAAGATTGTTTTTGTTTGCTTGAATATCCCTAGGGCTGGTCTGACATCATATTCGCGTCTAAGGACACCAATTTTGAGCCTTCACGCATGCGTACGTGCTAATTCATAAATTTTTCAGTTGTTTTTTCTTAATTTTAAGAATTCCTTGGGATAGTTTGAGTTAGGTTTTGACTGGTTGTTCCCCCGGAGCGAGCGAAGCGAGCGGAGGAACATGCGTGAAGTGAAATATTAGAACGATAACACTGCACTGCTGCCAAATGCGCAGGTCCGAAGGTCGGAAATTTGATGTACGTAGACGTGAGTTGACATCACTGCATAAGAGAACCAACAAGTGTTGCTGTGGCAATTTTTAAAATTGTACTGATTTTTTTTGGAAAATATACTAAATTGGGTAGCTACATAGTTACACAAAAAAAGCAGCAGAGTTTAATTTTATATATATTTAACGCGTTAATTAACAAAGAAAAAATAAAAATATATATTGAAAAGAAAACAAAACAAATACTTTTAAATATGTTTAATTATATCATATTAAAAAATCTAATGCAATCAAAGCCAAAGACTATTTTTAAACACGTTATTTAACACGAAATAAATAAAAATTTCATTGGAATCAAAATTCAAATAAGATAAACTTATATTTATAACATAAAAAATGTAAAGCAATAAAAGGTATTTGGATGGATAACAAAGTCAAAAATAGATGGCAATAAACGTACCATATAATAATTTACACTTTATAGTTACAAAATCTGTTTTAGCTTTCATAATAATAAATCCATGCAAAAAACATTAAATTAACAATGATAATAAATATTTTTATTTTAACTGTAAAACTGTAAATTTTAATATCTTTCCTGCTTTCCGCATTTCGTACTGAATTTGGAGATTTTTCAAAAAGTTGTACTGAAGTATCGCATCTAATCGTTTCGCAGCACAATTGTATTGAGACGGCAACACTGGAACCAAACCAATGTAATTGAAGCTATTTGAAACTAACCCACATTGATATATAAACGTTATTAAATAGTCGGCGCCATCTGTGCGGTTCGGCTGCAACCTGCAACCACTTACCTACTTATTTTTGTTTTGGTAGTGATTAGGAAATGCGTATCTAGGCACACCCACAGCATTGATATTCTAGCGCTGTGGGGTGTGGGACTCCGGACGGCGCCGACCCACTAAAACCCTTCCCCTACTGCAGGCAAAAGCATTGCACACCGGAAACTGCTCGCGCATTACTTCAGTGTGCATGCCTGTATCTCATTTTGGTCCACTTATAGCTGACCGTTTACTATTGTCGGTTATTCTGAATTTGCTCCATTTCCTTGGTCTCAATAATAGCCCTTACGGTTTTGTAGGCACAATTCCATATTTCATCACTATCCAGGAGGGATTCCATCATAGTGATATGGTTAAATGTTTGTCAGGTATGATTTGAGTAGACACTCCTTATTTCCTCCCATCTTCTACAGTCAAACAGTGTATGCTGCACGTCATCTTCTTCTGGATAATATATACACCTGCTTCTATCAGATCTTCTAAACTTGAAGAGGTATTTCCTAAAGCAGCCGTGCCCGGACAGTGCCTGCGAGTTAAAGTAGTCCACCTCACCATGCCTTCGACTCGTCTATATCTCAATGTTGGATATTAAATAGTACGTCCATCGACCGTTTAAGCCATTATTCCATCTTTCTTTCCATCTCTGCAGTAAGTTCACTCTGGCAGTGGTTTTGTCACTTCCCATGTATCTTTCTCGCCTCTCAATAATCTGGAACTCTATTGGAGGGATACCAGCTATGACACCAGCCCCCTCTGTACTTATTGTTCTGTATACGCAGCATACTCTAATTGCCATTCTCCTTTGGAGATTTTGCAGTTTATTCATGAGCTTTTTGTTTTTAGTAGCTTCATGCCAGACTGGGGTACCATAAAGTATTTGGGAATAAACCACGCTAGAATACAACTTGCGCTTTGAGGCTCTAGGTCCTCCCACATTTGGCATTAGATTTGATAGCCCTCTAACTGTTCTTTCTGCGTTTAATATCGTTTCCTGCCTTACTCAAAATTATTTCTACTCCTTGGATATTAAATATTTTTGGTCTTATCTTACGTTTCCGGGTCAACAGGACAGCTTCAGTTTTCTCCGGCGCTTTCACTAGGTGGCTCTCTGTCATCCAGTTAGATACGCGTTGGAGGCCTACGTTGGTCTTACTCATTAGGATCTCCTCGTCTCATGAAACTACTATCATAGCCACGTCCGTCGTCTGCAAAGCCAACTAATTCTACTCCGTCGGACATTTTAGTTTCTAAGAGATCGTCATACAAAATGTTCCACAATGTTGGACCCGGTACCGAGCCTTGTGGCACACCGCTGTTCACGTTGAGGGTTTTTCGGCCTTCATCTGCCTCTAGTAGTATATTTCGATTTGAAAGGTATGAGGCTATGATGCGCGTTATGCTTTCATCCATTCCCCTGCTTCTCATTTTGTCAAGAATTAACTGCCACGACGCGCTATTGAAGGCATTTTCCCCGTCTATTGTAATCATAGCACATATCCTACGATGTCGATGCACTTCTAGCTATCTCGATGACCCTGTTTGTGGCATCCACAGTTTGTCTTCCTTTTCTGAAACCATATTGTCTATCTGATAGGTCTCCAACGCGAGTTAATTCATTTTGAATCCTACCAAGTATTAGGTGTTCATATAATTTACCTTCTACATCCAATAAACATATCGGCCTATATGATGAAGGATTTTCTACAGGTTTGTCTCCCTTTTTTAGGAGCAAAAGTTTAGCTTTTTTCCATTCCGCTGGGAAATCTGCACGTCTAGCCAGGTTGTTGTAAACAGACAGTACGTAACTTGGTTTATCCTCAGCAAGGGCTTTGATTATTTCAGCAGGAATATATCCCGGTCCCGGTGTTTTATTGATTTTAATTTTACTAATTGCCGCCTTAAGTTCTTCCAAAGAAAAGTTGTGGAACTCAGTCTTGTTATCGCAGTCGAATATTACAGACTCGTGAATTGGAAACAGGTGATCAGCTACCGTTTCCATAGTTTGTAAGGTCAGATTTATTCGTGGGGGGTATCCCAGAAGACCACCCATCACAATCCTATATCCATCGCCCCGTATATCGTTATCTACATCTTCGCAGATTCTTTTCCAGTGATCTCTTTTAGGCTTCTTAATAGCATTTCTGAGTTCCTTCCTGCTGTCTTGGTAAGAGGTCCAGAACACTTAGTTCCTCTCCAACTGATTTCTCATATTCCTAGTGTATATCCTTCTTTTCTGTACACAAATCTGTCGAAGTTCTGCAATTTCGTTATTCCACCAGTATACTGGTCGGCGAGCTTTAATAGTTTTTTTCCTCGACATTGTCTTGTCACATATTTCTCTGAGTATTTTGGAGAAGTTGTTAGCAGATGGTGCTTCGGCGTTCACGTGTAACTGCTCCAGGGCAAACTGGAGTTTGTGGCGGTCCAAGCTCCTCACGTTCCAGCCTCTATCTGTTAATATACTAGTACTGGGTCGGGCATCGATGTTCCAGGCAACTTTAAAAATTATGTAATTATGATCACTCCGGGACTCCTCCTCCAGCACCTCCCACTGGGTGATTCTTGATCTATATTTGCTGTGCAGACTGTTAGATCCAGTATGGAACCGTACCCTTCTCTCTGAAACGTTGGCTTATTCCCTGGTTTATGATTAATAAGTCGTTTGATGCAATCCATTCGACCATGACCTGACCCCTCCTGTCCAAAGTTTGCATCCCCCACTGCGGCGATTTTGCATTAAAATCACCCGCTATGATGGCTTTTTCGTTTCTTGTGGCGATTAGGGAACCTATTTCAGCCAGAGTTCTTTCCAAACCTTCCAGTTCATCGTTTCCGGCGGAGTAACAACTGTATAACGTAAAATGCCCAGTGTCCACATAGCTATAACCAGGTCATTGTCCTTGCCCCTGAACAGTAACATCCGGATTCAGAATTTTGATCGCAGTGTTCAAGTCTTCTCCGATCACCCAGTCTTTTCTATTCCTAATTGCGTTCCAATTTGGCTCGCTGATGATCAATATTCCTGCCTCATGTCTTGTTGTGTTCTCTAATACTATGTCGTGAGCTGGACGACTTCTGTTGCTATTTATTTGAAGTATTTTGATCTTGTTCATCTGGCTCATCACGAATTTGATTTCTAACAACTTGAAATTTGCGAATGTTTGACTGATGCCCCTCTTGCCGGCAGGAAACACAGAATGGTTTTTCGCGACATTGAGAGATAGTATGTCTCTCTTGGCAACATCTCAAACACAACGACCCTCTGTCCCACTGTTCCCTTTGGTGACCATATTTCCAACATTTAAAACATCTTGTTTCCGGTTTTCTTTCCTGTATCATACATTTGACCCATCCAATTCTTATTGTTTTTTTCCTGGATCAACAGGTTGGCGTTTTAATTTTAGGGTCACATTTTGTGTTCCACGATATGCAGGTCTCAGAGCTCTCACCTCAAAAGTTTCGGGTACAATCCCAACCGCTTAAGAAACAGCGTCTCTAATTTCGTCAACAGTTGTGATTTCATTCATACCCTTGATATGTACTATCTTACTGTTGAATAGGAGGTTTGGTTTGGCCTCTGGAACTTTGTTTGCTCTGTCTAGGCCATTTCTTACAGTACGACTTCATCATGTTTGGTCTTCTTAATTGATGCAATGTCAACGCCTAGTTCACTAGGGTTTATAGCTGATTTGACTGCCTTAAGCATTTTTGAATAGCTCTTATTCTTCACGTACAATAACTGTATCCGGTCTAGGCTTTTTAGGCCGTTCCACTGAGGCACTGTTTTGGATACCACGATTACTCCTGATTCGCCCTCTTGGCTCCCCCTGAGGGTTAGCTTTTCCATGGTCCGGCGGGTATGTCGGAGAGCAAGTACTGGAGCATACGAATGATCACTGCTCCAGTAACATCTTCCATTTCGGGTATCGCAACTCGGTATTCTTTGTCCTTAATCAATTTAGATTTGATCCCTAGTAGAGATTGGAACAACAGTTTGTCATCCTCGTCACTGGTTATTGATTTGTCAGTAAGAATGGGGAAGTATGTTCACCTGGTGATCTGGTTGTAGTTTCCTTTGTTGTCGGGAAATTCCAAAGTATGCGACATCATGGCTACCTCTCCTTCCGTTCTATTTTGTTTTTGCAGCATGTCTTTTCCTACAAATTTCTCTATCGATTTTTCAATCACTTCATGCTTGGCTTCTATGTTCTTGGTACAGGGAAGAATAATATCCCAGCCTGAGGGAGCTTCCCAAATAAATCCCTGTTTGACGTTAAATGCCTCGAACAGTTCATCATTCCATTCTTCCTCGCTTATAGCTTGGAAGTTCATGTAGGATTCATTGGTTTAGGTTGTCTTCTCCTGCATCGTAGTTTTTGTTCCCTCATACATTCAGGACATTTTGCATCATTATTTTTGGCAGATAGCAGT
Organism: Pissodes strobi; assembly: GCA_016904865.1. Lineage (NCBI taxonomy): Eukaryota > Metazoa > Arthropoda > Insecta > Coleoptera > Curculionidae > Pissodes > Pissodes strobi. The sequence goes on along the minus strand of MU187674.1, from coordinate 62,996 downwards.
TCATCTTGTTGCTTCCTCGCTACTGCCTCCATATCACTAACTTTTTTATGAAGTCTTTCGTTTTCCTGTCGCAGTTCTCTGCAGTAATTTTTTGCCCCTACTTCTATTGCCTCTTCTAGCCATTCCTTGATTGTCTTGGATTTAAGTTTCTCCATTTGTAGAAACAGCTTACTGCTAATGTCAGTATATTCTTTCTTGGGTTTATAGGATGATTTTACAGTCCTTTCCAATAGCTCCACTAGAGTAAATATCTGTTCAAGGATGTTCTGGAGAACCCTTCCGTTTTTGTTCCAAATATTGACATCTTCCCTAGGATCATTCTCTGTTCTCTTCCTTTCGGGTGGATTTTCCTGGTTGTGTCTGGTTTCCAGCCCTTGTGTATCCAGGGTTTTAAGGTTGGGATTCGGTACAGAGAAAGCACGAGGTCTCGTTGGTGATCTTGTTGTTGACTCTCCTGTGACTGATGGGACATGATTATCCCCAGGATGGGTCTCTTTATTTACTGCAATAGTACTATTGCTTCCGGGTCATTTCTTGTATCCCCCATTTGGAAAAACGGGTCTCGCCCCTTCGGAAGGAGTTCTGTTTATGGAATCTCTCCTTTGGAAAGGGTTTGTCTCGGATAATTTTAGGTTAAAGTTTCCAGGAGTGTTCTTAACAAAGATTTCTTCTCTTTCTCTCTCATCTGCTTTGTTTTACGTTTTGATATTTAGTGCGTGCATCTTGGTCCCACGAGATGCGGGGAAATATAACGGTCGCATGTAGCAGTGCCCCGCTTACCACAAGAAGGCTCCATTTTCGACCGGGGTATCGCATATTCCTCGGCTTAGGCATTAGAAACCAGTAAAATCGCCGGCTGACACTCCTTGCGGAGGGAGTGTCCCCTTTGAAAGCTCACCCTGCTGGCCATACATCCCATCAGCATGCTCCAACTTTGGAATTCAGCGGATTTTTTATAGAGGTTTACACCTCGCGCGCCGACTGGCTAGGTAGGTATGCGCCCCGCTGTAATCTCCCATTCGACTTACCCATGCCACGCCCCACATGGGTCGTTGAAGGATGGGATTTAATCAGTTAGGGTATGTAATGCTGGGCTGGCGTTCACACCAGCATAGCTAGGGTACCTCAGGAGTGCAAGGTCTCCCCGCCGCAGCGCGGGAGCCCCTGAGGGTAACATACTAGATACGCGACTGTGCACCAATTTGACGAAGAAAAAATATTTCATTCTAATCAAAACTTATCCAAGAAGAGTTGCTTTTCACTGCTTCATAGAGAAAGGAAGATGACAAATTGCTATACGAAAACAATAAAAAAGCAAAAAATATCTAATATAAAATACAGTCTACATTGTAATATGTTCTGAATGCTTAATACAGCTTTCTTTGCCCTAGAATAATTTCGGAATATATCATTCTTAAATAATGTTTCGACATAAAATCAGGGTCGTAAAACGGGACCTTTTTAAGGAAACAATTTAAACAACATAAACTTTTAGCTCTATATCGTGACGGCGACGGCGACGGTCCAGGCATTTTAGTAAAATTGGGCTATTTATTTACGGTCTTCCATAAAAAACATTTCATCTCAGTTGCCCTTCAATATTAAAACGGGACCATGTATTCTGCCAACGTGACGTTGTTCGATAAGTCAATTGGCTATAACTATTTAAGTTTATTATTTGTAGTATTTTCATATATTAAAGAATGTTTATCGGCGTTCAGGCATATTAAGATTTTTTTTTAAAAGTGCGATCCCTTGCTGGATTCAAACCAGGGTCTTCAGTTGCTATTTCAACGCTCATAAGCATGTCACTGAATTCTACCCAACCTAAACCAAACTGACCCATACACAGGGCCTATTTTCCAAGGAGTTAGGCCCTAGGCCCTAGCAAATTTTCGGGCCCCAATATGACTTCGGTTCCTACTTGATTTTTTTTTTCGATTTCGAACTGAAAACATTAATTATAATGTAGCTTTTTATTCAGATTTAAATTAAGTATAAATTTGCATTACCTAATTTTAATAAAAAATGACAGATTTTAGAAAAACTAGAAAAGAAACAAGATATAAGATTTAAAAAAAATTATTGAACCAAAGCATAAATTAGTAAAAATAAAATAATATTTAAAATAACAGAAATACATTGAGGTTAACGTTAACACTTTTCTTCGGAAAAAGTGTGGATACATAAAGGTAAACACAGCCAGATTTGGGACTATACAATAACTACCCATTTTTTGGCCGTTTACTTTAACTTTGCAAAATGCTGAAATTTGTAAGTGAGTAAGAGTATTCTGATTTTTTTATCGAGGAATTGTATATTTTAAAAAATATTCTTATAATTATGTAGTTTTTTATGTTGCATATTTGGGCCCCACTTGTCATTGGGCCCTAGGCCCGGGCCTAATAAGCTTAATGGTAAAACAGGCCCTGCCCATACACACTACTTTGGGGCACACAGACTTCATATGAATCATCCTTCACTGTACGATTTACTTCTTAACTCCGAATCTGAAGTCTGTATAATATTGAATAACAAAGCGTTGAACAATATTTCATCATTAGGTAAACGCTTCTGGTAATAAATAATGCATAGCCTTCCGTCAGCACTTCTGTCTAAAATTAGATTCGCTCAGCGAATGTTTTATTCAGATGTTAGCTGACCGCAAACCCGATATTGCGTACCGAGCAGCCGGACGATTTAAAAGAAGAGAACTAAAAATTGTTGACGCAAATGTAGGGGAATGATGACTACTAATAATGGAGAATAATAATAGCGTCTTATTTATCAACTATAAATAAATGATACTCTAGAGGAGGATCAAGATTTGAGAAAAAAGTTAAAGAATGTTATCTCTTATGTGCTTGAGGAATTGACCAATTTAAAAAAAAATTAATTCCTAGAAAGCATAATTTTTAGAATTTACTTAACTCCCTAAATATCCAAGGATGAGTTTTCATGGAAAGGTACAGGGTGGATGACACCTTATCTCAGAATCTACGGGGTGTACCAAAAAAGTTTAATACAAAAGTTGTTTGGATTTACTTACATTTTTTAATATACAGGATATTCGTGTATTCGTGGACAAGTATCAACTTCCTTATTTTAAATAGAATACCCTGTATATTAAGGCATCTTTGAATTCCTCGGAGAAACTTGGTTTCAACTTCTCCTACATGATTTCAGCCTGTGCATACCCAACATAAGACGCAAGGCCCTTTTTTGTATTATGAAAACCCTTGTAGCATTAACACTATTTCCCCACATCAGATTATCATATCGAAGGATCGAGTTGGAATTTGCATGGTACACAGTCAGCAAGATAGGGAGATCAACATAATTCCTCAGCACACGCAGGAGATAGCAACAGGCATTAAGTCTGCTAGATACATACTCAACCTCCTTCTCCCAGCCGAGGTGACAATCTACGTACATACCAAGGAATTTAGCTTCCGACGACAGAGGTACATTCCGAGAAAATAACTCCACACTGTCAGGGCAAACTGCTGCGGACTGTATTATTCTAAAGAGTATGAAATTTGACATTTGAGCATTAAGAAACAGGCTATTGCTTTCAAAGCATTGTTGAGCGGACTTTAAGAAGTCTGCTCCACGTGTTACAGCATCATCCACCGAGCTTTCCCCCACCAATATACTGGTGTCATCAGCACAGTTTACGATGGTTACCATTTCACTTGACAACTTGCTTCCTAAGCCATTGATATAACAAATGAACAGAAGGGGGCCCATAACACTGCCTTGCGGACACCCATGGTTATCGTCCCATCATCCGAAAAATACTTACGCCCATCCTTTTGATCTAAGCAGCAGTCTCCATCGACTTTCCAGCTAAAAACCCATGTTGACCAGGATTTATAAGTTTATGTGCAGAAAAGAAACTCGTCAAACGGGTGCTCATAGCTTTCTCGAATATTTTGGAAAAAGTCGGCCGCAAACGGATAGGACGATAGTTTTCTGGAAGTGTTGGATCTCCTTTTTTATATATGGGTTTAACTACGGCTAATTTTAGGTTCTTAGGAAAAATGCCGTGACTGAATTAGTTATTTACAATGTAAGATAGAGGGGATGATATTTCCTCTGCACATCCTTTTAATATATATACTGAAATCTCATCATAGCCAGAATTTTTTTTATTTTTTAAGTTATTAATGATGTCACGTCTGTTACTGATGTGACGAACATAGAGTTAGAATTATAGGAAATATTAGAAATATATTCTTTTCTCTTCAAATTTTCAACCAGGGTCGAGTCCGCCTCAACCATGTATGTGTTTAAAACATTGCTCGCTTCCTGTGGGCTTCCTGGAATGTCAATGTCCTTTACATCGCAAGCACCACCCCTTACCCCGTTCACAATTTGCCATGTACACCCTGACTTGTTCTGACTACCCAAAATCTTTGAGAATAACAGTCCCTTCTAGCCTGCTTCAATACTGTATCATATCTAAGCTTAGTTGTCTCTGTATGCCTCGTCATTTCTGCTAAGCACCAAGAGAATATCCAGCTCACGGCTGCACCTAGCTACTGCTGGGGAATTATAATAAGATTTATTATTCATTTTTACCCTAAAGTTTTTTATAGGGAAACAATGATTAAATATCGGAATTAGCATATTCATAAACACAATACCCTGTTCTTCCACCTCAGACTCATCAACCCGATAGAAAGATCAACTGCCAGTCCTGCGCCGAAAGACTTGTATTCCCTGTAGGCCGAAGACCCTACGGTTCAATGTAATAGACGTCCCAAGACTATCAAGCTGGAATGTCACTCTCTAGCCTGTATGATCCGAAATATGAGTGTGTAATACCTCTGCTGTAAAGTCCTTACAGTTTGTAAAAATATTTTCTATACATGACTGAGCACCATTACAAAACCTTGTATGTTCAAATATTGTAGGCAAAAGATCATAAGAACCCAACAGAGAAAGAAATGTTGCCGAGTCAATTATGCCTCAAGATATTGACATTAAAATCACCTGTCAAAAATATCAAAACTGTATCATCTATAAGTTTGTTTAAAAGTACATCAATTTTCCCTAAGAATAGTTCAATGTCTGTGTTTGGAGTTCTATATACAGAAAGGATCACAGTTCTGAAATTGTTTAAATTAGACGTAACACACCGTAGATAATCTGTCCTTGATTAGTTCCGCGGGCCGCATTCAGCAGTGATTTTCTATTCGTGGTTCGTGCCTTTAGAAGCACATATTTATTTATGTGTATCTGTAGCAGACTAATAAATCTTAAAAAAGAAGAATATTAACATAGTTGTAGCGCTGCAGGACGCTTATTATTTATTTAGAAAATGAAATGAGGACGTTATAAATTTGTCTAAGACGATCAAAAAGATCAAGATCGTAGAAGCGATCTGATTCTAAAAAAATCAATTCTTCAAAAAATCGTATGTGTAAAAATCAATTTATAAAATCGGAAATCGTATCTTAAAAGATCGATCTTTTAAAAAATCGATTTAGATCGTCCACCCCTGTCTCACAAAGAATTAGTTCGGTCGTGCATCAGCTTAAGGCAGAATCTACCAAAAATATCACCATGTGCCGTCACTTCTGCTCTTTAAATTACTTGAAATAAGTGCAATGAATTTACTATTAGGTTAGAAAATTACCTTCGCTAAAATAATAACGGATAATCCTTTTATTGATAATTTTGATCAGGTTCCTGTTCTTTGTTTCTCTCAAAGTCTCGTCTGTTAGTTGTTTTGTTCAACTCAGAAATTAAAGCCCGAGCTGCCTTTCTTGCGTCTCCATCACACAAGTGGAAATATAACAGTAAAATCCAAAGCCTCTCTCTGTTATGACCAAATTAAAACAACAACAGCTGCCGGAAATAATAAATATGAAAAAATTGCGTACCTATTAGATGCCAACTGAGGTATAGAAGCATTTACGAAAAAGTATCTATTTCTGAAAGCTAGTGACTGGTCTCTAACGATAACAAATCGCTCTAGCAACCGCATTTTCCTTGAGTGAACAAGACCGTAATGCATTTGCCGCATTTTCGCAATTAATGAGGATAAGTAAAAAGCTGTCTCATTCTTGCCCAGTCCTGATTTATCACGGGTCGTGATATATAAGCTTGTCATCGTCGGATAGATGTGTTTGCGGCAGACTGAGTCTACAGGGGTTGCTCGGTTAGGGGTGGTTTCCAAAGTGTCTGCAATTAAACCTGCGGAGACCGCAAGTTGGGACCGTTTGGGTCCCAAAATGTATTTTTATGGCTTCAAGTTTAATTCATCGTTAAATTAATAGTCACCACATGTCCGTAGCTAATATAATTTCTCAATATTTTCCTGAAAATTTAATGTGGCAGTTCAAAGTGCGATAAAAATGTTATTTTAAGCAATCCAATTCAACATTCCCTCAATTTATTACTTTAGAAGTTATTGAAGCCGTCGCAACCTAATTCTTTAAAAAAGGGCGCAAAACCGTGACATGCTCGTTCTCCTGATTTGACACCTATATACCCCTCTTGGGGGGGTATGCTGCTTTACATACGGGTTTCGCTGGACGGCATTCACCCAGAAACTTTAAAATTTAAAATGCTTCGGACCGCCCAACTATGGGCATCTGACTTCAGTCCTAGTCCATTGTTCCATTTCAACCTCCTCTTGCTGTATATAGGCCGTATAATAAGCTGAAAGGAATATGGAATCAGTAGCACTATATTTTTTGACCCTTCAAGGTGTCGAGCACATAAAGTAGTAGCTGTAAGCTGAATATTTGCAGGCACAGACAGAAATGGTTTCGAATGGGGATTTCTTCTGGCTAGGACACCCGATTCTTCTTCGGGGAGAAACAACGGCCACTGAACGATAGTTCACCCAAAATGGCAAGGAGCCGCTACAAAACACGTGTTGACTTGACCGAAGATGAAGCGGAAGTCTTATATAAAGTAGATAATAAACGAGACATAGCTTGAGTCACTTAATATATGCAAAACCCACACGAAAATGACAGTATTCGCGGAAATGCATGCTAATATCTCGTACGCATGAATCAGTCAACAATTTGTTTGTTTATATGCCTGAATATTGAAAGTAGACCATTCGAAGGTTTCTATAGAAATTAGTGATAGAAGTATACTGCTGCATAGCTTGCTCGATTCCTTGACTCGATTCCTTGATGAACGAACCATAGCTTAAGTCGTTACAAATGTTGTTTTAAGCAAATCCTCTTAATAATATACATTAAATCTTAATAGATAATCGATAACATAATTTCAATTTGTTACTTTAGAAGTTACTGAAACCATCACAATCTAACTCTCAAAAAAATTGCGCAAAAACGTGCATTGCTGCATGACCTGCTCGTTCTCCTGATTTGGCATCTATTGACCCTTCTTGTGGGATAGATAATAAACAAGACATAGCTTGAATCACTTAATATATGCAAAACACAAATTAAAATGACAGTATTCTTAGACATTCATGCTGATAATATCTAGTGCACATGAATAAATCAGCAAACTGTTTGTTTATATGCCTGAAAACAGAAAGTAGAGCATCCGAAGGGTTCTCCAGAAATTGATCATAAATGTATACAGCTTGCTCGACCACCTGTCTCGACGCCATTTGATTTTTTTTCTTTGTAAAGCAAATGCTGAGCGAGTCACAGTTGCTTAATATGTGAAAAACAGAGATGAGTATAACATCATTCGCAGAAATTCATCTTGATGAGTTGATGACTCGTACATATGAATGAATCTATAAATTCATACGAAAATCTACAAATTGTTTAGTATTATGTCTGAATATGAAAAGTAGAACATTTGTGAGAAAAACGGAAACAAGCAGAGGTGAGCAGTATTACGTTATCCATAAATCCCGATGTCTGGCAACCAGATAAGTCTTTTCCTGAAAAATGCAGACACCTTAAATTATCTGCGGTTTTCGTCGGAATTAATGGAGATAAAGACGCCGGGGACGTCGGCACTTCATTTATTTGGATACTGATCCTCGCCTGTCATCTGTTTGAAATCAGAACTTAATATTTAGTGAAACATAATGGCACTAAACAGGAAAACAGTCTTGCATTAATATCCACTTTTTTATATCAATGTTATATACACTGGCCGGCACGAAAAACGGGCACTTCAATATTTCAACGAATTTTAAACATCCATAACTTTTTTGTTTCTGAACCGATTCCAATGAACTTTTAAGAAGTTTGTAGGTCATTTTATCGATTTAAAGTCAGTTATTTTAAATGAAACAGAAAAGAGTGCCTGTTTCATATTATATGAGGAGAAACGATATGCTGTTTTTTGAGCTTAGGTTTAAAACACCCTGTGGAGTTTTTCAACAGGCCAGAAAACTTAAAATACAGTTAGCTGTCAAGGTTTGACTTTTCTTAACATTTTGTTTTTTGGTTCATCTCGATCGCTTTATTTTCGTCAGAGATAATGATGTTTAGAAAAACACTAGTAATTTTTAAATAATTTTAATTTCTGGCAAACCACCGTTCTTAATCTTAATCAATATTTCCATGGAATGCCTTTGCAAATGTCATTCGAAATACATAATCAATGATTGTGTATTGTCAGTAAATACTCTGGCGAAGATGGGTTTAAGTCCAGAAGTGGTATCGGCTATTGTAGCTTTGATACAAGATGGTAGAGACCAAAGTTATGTAGCCAATAGAATTAGGTGTGCGCGAAGTACAGGGCAACGTGTTTACGACCGCTTTCTTGAGACAAGTTCCTACAGTAGGCGTCCAGGGACAGGTCCTCGTAGAAGAACTTTTAACAGAGACGTTCGCTTCAAGGTAACTTTATCGCTAAGGAATCGACGTTTACCAGCAGTACAAATACGAAGTGAATTACATCATCTAAGACGTGTAAACGTAAGTAAACGAACTGTTAGAAGGCTTAATAGCGCAAATCTTCTATCGATGAGACCTGATAGGGAACCCCAGCTTAACAGTGGACATCGGCTCACTCGGATGCGATTTGTCAGAGAACACCAAAACTGGGATGAAAATTAGTAGAGTCGTGTATTATTTACCGACGAATCAAGATTTTGTTTAAGGTCTCCAGACAGAAGAGAAAAAGGTATGGTGACAAGCCAGTGAACATTATGCCGAATGTACATTCAGTCCCAGAGTAAGTTTTCAAGGAGGTTCAGTCATGGTTTGGGCCGGCATTTCTATGGAATCACGCACTGAATTAGATCTTATTCCCAGGGGAGCTATCAATGCTGAAAGGTACATCAACGAGATAGTATAGCAGATTATGTTTTTCCATATGCACAGTTGGTAGGAAATGGTTTTCTTCTTATTCCAGATAATGCGCGACCCCATAGAGCCGGGATAGTTAGATATTATCTGAACCACGCTAACATCCCACAAATGGACTTGCCACCACATAGCCCAGATTTGAACCCGATTGAGCATGTCTGGAATATGCTCGGTAGGAGAATTCGAAATCTAATATCCGCCCCCAGAACCATGGATGAACTCCATAGAGCACTCTCCGAGCAATGGGCAGTTATCCCCCAGGAAGATATTAGTCACTTCACTGCCGAGAAGAATAGACACTGTCATTCAAGCTCGTGGGGGTAACACTCGATATTAATACTGTTGTCGTATTTTTAATGTAATTTTGTTGTGTTATTGTTTAATAACTTAAAATTTCTAAAGTGAAATAAAAATTATTTCAAAATTACTGGTATTTTTTTAAACATCATTATTTCTGACGAAAATAAAGCGATCGAGATGAATCGAAAAACAAAATGTTGAGAAAAGTCATACCTTGACAGCTAACCGCATTTTAAATTTTCTGGTCTGTTGAAAAACTCCACAGGGTGTTTCAAACCTAAGCTCAAAAAACAGCATATTGTTTTACCTCGTATAATAAGAAACAGGCACCCTTTCTATTTCGTTTAAAATAAGTGACTTTAAATCGATAAAATTACCTACAAATTTCTTAAAGGCTCATTAGAATCGGTTCAGAAACAAAAAAGTTATGGATGATTAAAATTCATTAAAATATTGATGTGCCCGTTTTTCGTGCCGGTCAGTGTATTCTCATAGAAGCTTTTAGAAAATGATATAATTTGGGGACATTTGATTACCTAAAATTTGTACAAAAACATTTCTTGACAAAAATAGCTTTGCCTCCACCATTAAGTTGTTGTCTGGTTGAACATTCTTCTTCTTCTTGTAGTGCCTATCCGTTCCGGATGTTGGCTATTATATTGGCTATTCGCACTTTATTGACTGCAGCTCGGAATGGCTGAGTTGTTGTTTGGATGAACCAAGCTCTCAAGTTTTTCAGCCATGATATTCGTCGTCTGCCTGGTCCTCTAGTTCCATACACTTTGCCTTGTAGAATATTTTGCAAAAGTTTGTATCGGCTCTCATTACGCACTACATGTCCTAGATATTGTAACTTTCATGCCTTCACCGTATTGAGGACTTGTCTTTCCTTGCCCATCCTTCTCAGCACTTCTGCATTGGTAACCCGGTTCGTCCAAGGTATTTTTTGAATTCTCCGGTACAGCCACATTTCAAATGGCTCAAGTTTCTTGGATGAAGCCTTCGTATTGAAAACACGTAACAACGAAGTAAACTTATTTTCGTGGTTAGCTATATGTTGTGGCTTGTGAAGACTTTTTTCAACTTGAGAAATGCGGTTCTTGCCTTTTCAATGCGAGTTATGATCTCAATAGAATGGTTCTACTCATCATTAATGTTTGTGCCCAAGTATACGTAATTATTAACCATTTCCAGGGGAGTGCCATCTGCTAATAAGTTTCCACAGATGTCTTGGTTTTTATTTATTATCATAAGCTTCGTTTTACTCTTGTTTATTTCCAGCCCATACTGTCGGCTGAAAGCTGTGCTTCCAACAGAAGCTGCAACGTAGCAAGGCTGTCTAAATAACGGTGTCATCTGCATACCTTATGTTGTTTAACCGTTCCCCATTCACTAGTATTCCGGCCTCAATATATTCCAGCGCCTCTCTAAAGATATATTCAGAGTAAAAATGGAAGATGACTGGAGACAGTATGAATCCTTGTCTTACACCTCTTAGCATTTTCATGTATTCTGTTCTGTCTCCGTCTGTCCTGACACAAGCCAGCTGGTTCCAATAGAGATTTCGGATGATCTTGATATCTTTTCCATCCAGGCCAGTTTTTTCAAGGCTTCCATCATTTTGGTGTGTCGTACTCCGTCAAACGCTTATTTGTAATCGATAAAACATGCATACACATCACAGTTGACATCCCTGCATCGCTGAAACAATACTTGGGCTAAAAAAAGAGCTTCCCTGGTTCCTACGGCGCTTCTGACGCCGAATTGGGACTGAGATATCTGTTCTTCACAAAGTTTAAATATTCGGTTGTGGATTATTTTCAAAAATATCTCATGACTCATCAAGCTTATAGTACGAAACTCATTACATTTTCTAGCGTTCGGTCTTTTGGGAAGGACAACAAATTCAGATTTCAGCCATTCTACGGGTATGTCGCCCTTATCATATATTTTATTAAATACCCTTGCTAACCACTTTAGGTTATCTCCTTCCATTAGTTTTAGTATTTCAGCAGGAATTCCATCAGAACCCGTTGCTTTCCAGTCTATTGCATCCTTCAGCGCCGATTGTGTACTTCCACCTCTAGGATTGGAGGACCATCAGTGTTCTCGATGGTTGGTGGCTCCGCTCTGACGTCATCAAACAGCTCTTTAATGTAGGTACTCTTCCCAAGTGTGTTTAATCTGTATCTTATCTACTATAACTCGTCCTTGATTATCGGTAAGTACATTAATTGCTTTTCTGTTAGCTGTGCCTGCCATTTCCTCAACTTTTCAGTGTAGGTTGAAGTCATCAAATTTGGCTTGACATTCCTCAATTTCCATGCACTTTTCTAGTTTCTCCTTTTCTTTGGCTGCTCTTATTCTTTCTCTGATTTCTTTGTGTATGATTTTGCATTCACTCGTTTTATTTTTGTGCAATCTTCTTTTTATCATTAGTTCTAAAATCTCATCCGTCATCCATGATTTTCTCATCTTTCTATTGGGCAGCAAGTATTTTTCTTTGACTCTCTGAATTCTCTCTTGAAGCATTTTCAGATCCTCCTCCATATCTTTGTTCTTATCCTGTCGTTCAATGCCCGCCGTCAGTTCCCTTCTTACTATATCTCTTGTGGTCGTATTTCTTAGTTTTCTGAAATCATACGTTTCTGTTCGTTTTTTCTCTACTTTTTTCAGCCTTATTTCCATTCTCCTACCAGCGGGTTGTGATCTGATTGTATATCTGCTCCTGGATAAGTTTTTACGTTCTTAATGCTATTTCTAAATATTTGATTAATAAGGATAAAATCTATTTGGTTTCTAGTTTTTCCATCATTTGATTTCCAGGTATACAATCTTCTAGGGTGATGTTGAAAGAAGGTGTTGGTCACTCTCAGGCTATGTTTGGCTGCAAATACACTAAGGGTATCGCCACACTCGTTCCTTTCGCCCAATCCAAAGTCTCCAATGTGCTCTCCAGTTTTTTCCTTTCCAAGCTTGGCATTACAGTCGCCCATAATTATGATAAGATCATGCTGTGATACAAGTACATCCCTGGCCAAATTATGGCCACTCAAAAACCCCAGTACATCTACATCGTCTACGTCCGACGCAAGGCTCGATCAAAAATCGAAACAGGAACGATACTTTTCCAGCCGTTTTTAGCTGGTTTGCATTCTCACTACAGCCTCGCACAGGGGCAAGCCGTCCCGATTCACGAGATCTTTCACGTTTACGTTTTTTTTTTGTAAACAACTTTTTCTCAATCATCTTCTTTCTGTTCATCAGGTGCGTTCAATTTGGAACCGGCAGCAGCGGTCGATTTAGATCGGTTGCGTCTTCGAGCAGCCAGTGGAGACACTTTACTGCTATCCGCAGGTCGATCGATTTCAAAGCCACATGTTCCGGTTTCCTGCCTCGTTGCTTGACTAAGGGTTTTTGATATAGGAGCGGTGCACTCGAAAACGCCCATAGCAGAGCCCTCTTCCACAGTGGTACGCCAGGTCTGTGATGCTTTCTGATTTGCATTGTTGCCCGTTCCTCTGTTTTCTTTCAATGTTCTCCTGTGGTACTTTTCTTCTAGCAATTTAACTTTCTCACTAAGAAGTTGATTGTTCTCTTCTAGTACTTTATTTTTACTGGATAATTCTCTTACCAATTGTTTCAAGTACGATATTTCGGCGTCTTAATCAAATATTGTTGGAGAAGGTATGCTGTTTTCTGTGACCATGCCTTTTCCTTGCCTTGCGATTAGATTATTGACTTTTACTTATGTATCCCCATCCTCAGTTTCTTTAATCTAACAATAATTTCCTGCAATTACTAGCATTTATCGACATTTAACAAAAATTACTGGCAAAAGATCAGATCTGATCGGATGGAAACCGGAGGTGATCTGGATTTGCACCGTCCTTCAAATGCATCTACATTCGCTTCGATCAAGCCCTCATGCGAGTAGTTGTTGCTGCTTACAGGTAATCGTTGCTATTATCTGATAATTATTGCTATATTTATGTAGATGATTGCTGCTATAAGCAGGAACAGAACACCACACTAGACTGTAAAAATCAGAGGAGAAACCACAATATAAGATTGGAAGATGAAACGCCCTTGACACGATGTATCTCACGTCGCCAAAAATAGACATTTTCTCCCACTCCTTAGAATGTTTCCGCTAAATAATTTTAACCACACTACTAATTAAGCTCTTACAAGGTTAGTTTCCATTGCATTCTCCGGACGTTGTATTAAGTAAAAATATATTTGACATAAATGATGAAACAGCTTTGTATCAGTCCAATTCATTGGAATTTCCAGACATTTCTCCAGGGACTAAAGAACAATGCCGGTTGCAGCAAATAATTTAAGAGTGATCAGATAAGTAAGTCGACCGCGAATTTATTTATTGGACTGGCGATGGCATTTCCTATCTCGGCTGTGTGTTGACACAACTTTATTTTATGGCTTGAATAAATGCTTTTGTGAAAAATGTACCGATTGAGACAAGAGATTTTCTATATAGAATTTACGATTTTATACAACTAAATCTTTGTATGAGAGGTCATCCCCTTTCTGGTTTATAACTATAAATAGGAGACTTGCACTGGCCGGTTTAGTTTGGGTTAAGGCCGAACTCGGCCCGAAGCCGGGTTCGGACAGGGTCGGGCTGAAAGGTGTCGGGCTTAAATCGGCCCGGGCTCTACGAACGTAGCCCGATTTGCCCCATAAATATAGCAATACATAATTTTATTATTATACAACACGATTTTCTTATTAATTAATGCAAACTTGACTCCTCCAGGTCTGGAGTTCGTGAGCGCCATCAGTTCAGCCAGCTAAACCGAAAAAGCTGCGCTGGTGTTATGCGGGGTTATTAGGCATGTTCTGCTAAGCAAGATAACACAATCTTAATTTACGGTTCAATCTATTGGCTTCTTGAGTTGAAACAGCAACAATCTTACAATGCTATGGCAACTTTTCCTAAGTCCTTTTAGAAAACCTACCTATAGATGTGAAGGGCAGCCAGTCATACAGTGGAGAGCTAGGTTCGTGGATCCTCGGTACACTTTAATACACATATTGGGCACCTCCAAGTCAACTGGGACTCAGCTTGGAAAAAAACTATAATGTTGTTAAATCTTGAAAAGTAATTTTTGGAGGAGCTTTCCAATAAGGCATAGTGTTTTCCCAAAATAAATACTTTATTCTTTCCCTACTAATGAGGAGATCCCTTGTACCAATCATTTGGATATGCTCGTTCCAATGTCAGTGAATTCGAATTTTCTGTATCAGTTCTCGGTTAAATATCTAAAAACAATTAATTTATTTTCTTGCATTCATAAACTTCAATATAGTATAGCACACCATTTAACTTATTTTTAATGAAATTAATTTGCTACGCTACTGGGTGGCCGGCATATAGTAGTGCTGGCAAAAACCGTGAAAAGTTGAAACCGGTTATTCGGTTTTCTTAAAAACCGGTTTCGGATAAAACCGGGTATTCGAATAATAGTAAAACCGGGTATCAGGATAACCGGTTAACCGGTTAATCGGATAGCCGGTAAATCGGATAACCGGTTAATCGGTTAATACACAGTCATCATCATAATTTATAATTTGTTCTTAAGCATATTTCCATTAGTTCAGTTTCCCTGCCGATTAGGGCACAATCATTAAATTCTAGTGAACCAAATTTATTCCAGTTTTTGGTCGTTATTGAAATAAACCCCAAGGTAATAATTAAATTAAAAATATTGTTTATTACAAATTACAATCGATATAGATTCTGAGCAGAAAAAATATTACAATTTTTTAAAACTTAATTTTTTTTTTATTGCAGTGGCACACACACTAAAGGTAGATCCTATGGCGCTCGACGAGCGGTGTGTGTGCGAAGATGTTGATTGACACGGTTCTTGAATATTTGTAGGTTGTAATTAGTGGGAAACAGATGTCCTGGAAGTGAGTTCCACATTGATGCAGTGCGCCAGACAAAGGAGTTCTGGTAAAGCGATGTTCTAGGTGTTTCTAGTTGTACGACGAACTGGTGCGCTCCTGCCGTCTGTCGGGACTGCCTGACAGGAGTTGCCAGGGGCGGGATTATGTGGGCCAAATCCTGGGAACATCTGCCGTGAAAGTATCTGTAAAACAGAGACATCTCGGCCACATGTCTGCGATGTTCCAGACTATCCAGATTCCGGGTCAACTCCGGATCGCCGACGAGACGCACAGCCCTCTTCTGAATGGAATCCAGTAGCTTTAGGGTATGCTTTGGTGCGGCACCCCAGATATGTGAGCAATATTCTAAGCACGGTCTTATTTGCGCTTTGTACAGCAAGAGCAATTGCTGCGGTGTATAGAGTTTTTTGTTGCGAAATAGCGCACCAAGCTTCTGGGATGCTGATTTTGCGATGTTAACAACATGGTCATGCCATGACATATTGCTGTTGACCGAGACACCCAGCAGCCCGATTGACGAGGATGACGGAATGGTCGATCCTGCCATAATGATGTCAGGGCCCGCTGTATTGGCCCTCTTAGTAAACGTTGCTGCTTGGGTCTTTGCTGCATTGAACTGGATCAAATTTCGGTCGCCCCAAGTTTGAACTTTCTCCAGGTCTTGATTAATTGCTGTAATCTGCTCCTGTCTGTATTCTATTATATTATTTTTCAATCGCCCTCTAAAAGCATTTCCAAATATATAATCACCGTCTAGTAGGTATGTGGTATGTTACGATTCCAAATACCCAGTTTTTACTTTACTTTCTATCTTTTTTACCATTACTTGAGAACCCGATGGCCCAGTGCCATGTAACTATATAACCGAGAAACCGGTTATTCGGTTAATCGATTAATCGGTTAAACGAGATATCGGGTAATCGGTTAACCGAGTATCCGGTTAACCGGTTTCGGTTTTTTGAAAAACCGCGGATAATCCGAAACCGGTTAACCGACTATCCGAAAAACCGCCTTCGGTTGCCAGCACTAGCATATAGTAATGGCGCGGCGTCTTGAATTTAATATGAAAAGTGGGCGATGTAGATAGGCAACCAGCAGTACATCAACGAGTAATTTTCTTTATATAACGTTATTTTTTTTTTGAGGTTTGGACATACTAGCTGCTTTGTTTTGTCAGTTACGTGTTTTTGAATCTTTCGTAAAGGAGTTTTGATCGAGATATTGTGCAATTTTCTAATTAGGAAGTGAGTTCATGTTTACATAGTCGGCGGTATTTGAATTGATGTCGTGCCGAATCGGATATTGTAATCTGACTTCGTGTGTTTCGTCGGGAACCAGTGTTTTACGAGTACGAGTGCATAAAACCGATGGGAACGAGATCACGAGCCTCTTTGGTAAGTTCGAGACTAGACTTTCAGCAAGGCTAGGTAATAGTGTCGGTAAAATTTTCATTATGGTCTAATTCCTTTGGAATTGGAAGCAGCTAGTCTGGATTTTATAATAATGTCCGACTCTGTCGCGTCCTAGGATGGATTAGGTAAAACCTGAAGGAGAATGAGCCATAACAACAGGTAATTATTTGCGTCGAAGGGCGGGTTTTTTCTAGCAGTACGCGGACACCATTTTCAGACGTCTGATGTTGGTTTTTATTTTATTTCACGCTTTTACTTGTATCTCACTTGTATTTCACTGGAATCTCATTCAGATCTCAGTGTGAACTCTTAGGAATTTCGCTTTTTCAATATCCAATGGAAACACCAACTTTTAATTATTCTTAAGGCCAAGTACTAATCATTCTCGAACTGAAGCTTAATACCACTTTTGGAAGATTACTTAATCTGGATTCTAGGACAATGCTCCATTCTTAAATCGTAGCCCGGGGGGTAGCGATTTGCTGATTTGAGAAGTGGACACTATATGGTCGGGAGGACTCCGTGGTTGTAAAACCACTCTGCTGTGAAGCGCTTGGAGGCCCTGAACATTCTCGTTGTCTGGAAGTCCATAAAGATAAGTGATTTTTTTAGAAATGTTTAAATTCCCACATGATTTCTTAACAACAGAAAAACCAACATTTCAAAATTTAATTTCATATTTATATCTTGTAAATTTAGCTTATGGTACATTTACGTACCGTCTTGTACATTTCGGATTATATTTCAAAATTATCTTACCTATCTCTAATTAAGTACACTTTCGTCTTATCGTATCTCACGATTATCTGATTGTACATTTATCTTATTGTACAGTTATCTTGCCTTATGGCCAAATTGTCATACCTATCTTTAACCTTAAGTAACTTTGTACATGGATAATTACTGTACATATTTCATTTACCATAATAATATCTCAAAATTAGATTCTCTATTTTGAACCCTAATTGTATTTAGCTGATTGTACATTTAATTGACTAAATTGCAATAGTATCTTATGGCTTTTAACTAACTTGGATTTTGACCTGATCAGTAAAAATAATTATCTTTATCACCTCTATATGATATGGTGCTTTAATATTCTGTCATATTAGTGGGTACTCGATATTATTAAGAGTAAATACTCTGTATATATTTGGAATTGATTTTTTGAAGTTTAAAACCAAAATTAAGGCTATAAACTTTAGTAATCATTCATTCAATAATTATCTTTTCTTCACTTATTGCTTAATAAGTTTTATTATTATCCTGGCTAGAGCTACCTTTCTCACATGAGAAGTTTTTAATATATACTGAAAGATATAACTTGGATTTCTTTCAGAGACGTCTGTTAGATTTCACAATTATTTCATAAAAACAATTTTCTGTCGAAAGTCAATATTTTAATATCAATTTGATTTTACTCAATTCTGGGAATCCTAGTAATTTGGTTAATTTTGTAGCGAAGTTTCTTAACTTATTAGTGGACTGATTGTAACTTAGGGGCTATTAGCTTATCAGGATCATTAATTTTAAATAGGGTCATAAAGACAATTTCGTCTGCAAGAACCGAGATTTGCAGTTGCACTGTTTGCAAATAGGTATTATCCAAGTTAGCGATTTAATTATAGGATTTTCTCGAATCAATTCAGATTTATATATGTTGAATTTGTTTTTGAGCTGTACAGGGTATTAAATGCTTCACAGTAGTTTCAAGGAAATGTGATGATTGAGTCGAAGGTTATTATTAAAAATAATCAGGAAATTGGATCTTTTATTTCTTGCGCTTACTTGCCTCATATAGATAATATGGCTAATACTAGCGGTCGATTTAACTTATCTTTTTCTATATTTTGGTCAATTTAACTTACCTTTTCTTATCTTTCGATCAACTTAACTTATCTTTTCTTATCTTTTGGTCTACTCTGGACCTGGCGCCCATAAATTTAAATTTTCAAAATTCGAACTCACACCCCTAGAGCCACCGCAATAAGACGTATCTGAGCAGCGACAGGGTAAGTAAGGAACATTTAACTTTTACTTTTACTTTTACTTATACAAATAATTTCAATTAAAATCGAAATAAAATTTTAAAAATAAAAGGTAAAAGTTGTACCCTTGATATAAAACAACAATTATACAGTACAATTACAATCACATGTATAAACAATCAAGCACTAGAAAAGAAGCTTACACAATATTGACTATTATTAACAATGGTGTCAGGAGCAAACTGTTAGGCAAATGTTCTGCATACCGAGTAATAGGTTGCTAAAATGACGAGTTGGTAAATAGCGTACAGGGTTTAAAATTCATGAATTTTATTATGCCGCAATAATATAAAATAAAACATGTGTATACTCACTCAATCTGTAGATAATATAAATTTGCCGAGACAGCCTTACAAATAAAAAGGTAAATGGTATGACTTACAACTTATGAAGTAGGATTTTCTAAGTTAAATTTATTCTCCAAATTTATACCAGTATCAGTATATGTACGGTCCATGCAACTCCAGAGCACTTCAAATCATAACCTGACATTTCCAAACTTGTTACATCACATCCAGCCAATGATAAGCAAAAAGGGGATGACACGCAAGCGGTGGTTTAAACCTAAGACACGCAAGTAGTGGTTCTAACCCAAAACATGCTGAAAATGATATCGCAAGTAGGCAAAGGGCTATACGTGTGCCAGAGCGGTACCCGTGGAGAGGACCCTAAAAACCATTGTTTGTCTTAGCAAAAAGTAAATATCTAACTTAAAATGATTACTCATAAGTTAACTAGCTTTTCATCTTACCTATAAAACTATCTATAGGGCCTATTGCCTGATAATAGCCAGTCGAAGAAAACGAACAGTGTTCATTCTAGAGACTCCAAAATCAATAATCGACCATTCCAAGGATCGGCAACATGAGAGCAACAGCAAAACATAGATTCTTCTAGAAAGATTGGAAAATAGAATTAATTCCACTGAAAGACTGCAGGAAAATTTTGGTAACTTACCACGTAGAGCTAGGATTCCAATAACTCAACAAAAACTAATATAGGTAACCTCCATGGTCCTGGTTCGAGTCAAAATACTTAAACGTAGCAAAAATATCATAAAATAATGGCCTCAATTATTTGAACCAGTCCATGAGGATTTACGCCTCGAAAAAGGCCACAAAGGACACCGGCCTCTAACCGGTCTAACGTAAAAGAAAGAAGCCAGGCCCGGAACGAATTTCAACACCTTCACTAAAAAACATTGCTGCCAATTTAACTTAGTTGAAATAGCCAGTTCGAGCGCAGGCAGAACTATCTCCGTCACAGCTCGGTTAATCGAACTTCTGTTCTACACCATATTCGCCAAGCGGCAAATAAATACGCCTTAAAAGGAACCGTTACTTGGGAACGTCGATTCTTGAACCTGTCTAATTTAACTGTCACAATCATATGGTGTGCCTGTCTTAATGTCACTCATAGGTGAATGGCACTTTGACACAAGAAAAAAAAACACGAAATCTCTTCGAAAGATGAATAAAACAAAAGGAAACATAACACTAAAACACAATTAGATAAACGAATTACAATCTACATTAGACGACTCTTATAATCTCCAAATCGTTTGAGGTAGGTACCGCTAACAATTGATTTAAAATAATAAACATAGGTTACATTTTTATCGAACAAATTTTTAAGATTTTATTTGCTTTTGGATCAAAGAAAAGCTTGTGAGCATTTTCCGGAGTAATTAAAAGAGGGCTCAAGTATTAAAATGAATGAAGTTAATCGCCTAGCAAATTGGATTGCACAACAAGAACTTTTAAAAGAGGTTTCCGAACCTAGTCGAGCAGCTACGATATTGGAACGGATAAAAATCAGCCTTGATGTTATTATCACATAATAAGTAACTAGTACATCCTACTGACACGTAAATATACATATAAAAAGTGTATTTAATTACTATCAAGACAAAACAAGGTAATGTACTTCATACACTGTATGTACCTATATTGGAATAATCCAAACTAAATTGTGTGTGTAAATAAAAATAAATACAAACCAAGCAAAACTGTAGTATTTGTTCATGCCAAAATTTGAAAATGCTACAATGCCTGGCGGCTTCAATTTTTTCTTTTAAAATTATTTAGTATCGCCTTGCGTGAAGTTTTCACTTTTATATGGTGTGGTCTTAAGAACACATAGCTTTTTTTCATTTTATCATCGGTATACCCCAACGATGTACAAAACCCATTTTTTTTCGCTCTATTATACAAAATACCCAGCAGATCTTGAACATTTTTTAAGCCTTTGAGGTGTTTCAAAATGATGCATAATTTTTAGCCTTTGCCATCTCCTTCTTAGAGTGCCGTCATCATTATTCATTGAAGGTTGGCAACAATCTCGGCGAGTGATCATCCATGCCTGACCAAAGGAATGTTTCTTTCTACCCATGACTCGCTTGACTTAAATTTTCCCTTCCATTATCAATTTTAAGAGTTCGTATCTACTTCCACCCATTATAATATGACCCAGGTAGGATGTCTTTCGTTTTTTGACTAATTCTCTCACGCAATACGCTCGCCTCAACACCTGTTCGTTTGTGACATGTGCTGTCCAAGGTATTTTGGGAAGTCTACGAAGTATCCACATCTCAAGGGCTTCTATTCTATTAGTGGTGCTAATCTTCAGAGTCCATGCCTCACATCCATACAACAGAACTGAGTATAGATAATACTTCACAAATCGATATCAAGGACTTAGACTCAGGGTGGAATTACACACGAATGACCGCATCAGGTTGCCTGCTCGATTCTATATCTAATATCTACTTCTGGATCTAGGTCGTTGCTAATCCAGGTCCTCAAATATTTGAATTTTTCTTCCACTTCTATTCGTTTCCAGTATATACTAATAATTATTGGTGGTTAGTGAGCGTAAAAATGTAATTTAAATACTCTGAATCCAGTTTCATACATTTCGCCGTGCAAAGCCGGGAAAACGGTTTTTAAATTTTTCGCAATTCTTGCGCGGTACAATAGAACGCCGCGCCACTTGCCGTTAATCGTGCGCGCGAGGTCCCCACCTAACGGCCAGCCGTGACGCGATCCCCACCACGCGCCGAGTTAACAAAACCGGGCCGCATCACGGTGCTAAACCAGCAAAATCCATTAGTGTCTCGCCGCTGTAGGGAGCCTCATCCCCGAACTCCGCTCGACAATGTTGTTTACACATTTTTTCACTTCACGCGTTTGTATAACACTTTTCGAGAAAAGCAGGAATGTGAGAGGTTGGCTCAGGTGGTGAAGCTCGCAAAGCGAATTAGACATATATTGTGAAGTCATTAGTTCGATGCCCGATCTTTGCAAGTTTTTTTAAGTGGATTAGTTAGTGTCTGGGCTAGTTTTTGTCGGTTGCGCCTCGTAGCGAGCGGAGGGCATTATATGAAGTGAAAATGTAAAAATGCAAATGTACACATTAAACAAGGCATGTAGCGCCATAAACGTGCCGTTCGGCAGAAATCGGGATCAGGCTCTCCACAGCGGCGAGACGCTAGTGCAGAATCCACCCGGGTTCTCGAAGCAGCAGCCGACTTGACCAGTCTACCAGACCACTCCTCTGAAGACCGCTGCCAATACCGCCAATGTAAGCCGCACAGCTGACACCAAACTAATGCCGATTCCTGCAGGCCGCCAGAAGACCGATCAGTCTCAGAATTTCTGATTCTGCTTTGGAAATTATCTTTCTCAGAACTGTGACTAATTTATCATAGATTCGACTTGCAACACGTATTTTTTATTGAAGTTAAAAATAATGATTCTATTTACCGCCGCACCGGAGAGCCGTGTTACAATGCTCGGCCCCGGGAGTAGGGTCGTAGAACAGCACCAGTTTTTCCCAACTAAAGGAAAAAAGCTGTACGGGTTGCTAGGCAAGCTTATCAAACAAAGAAACTCAATGCCTAACCTAATAATGAAAACAATATCTATAATTTAAGGAACAATCTATTTGCTACTAAGTTCTTTATTTCTACACAGCAACAATCCTACAGTAAAATTGCAAGTTAAAGACAAAGAAATGTCAAATGACTATTAAATTAATTAATAATTGGTACAATATGGTGATTGTACGGAGACCAATTCTGTTGGTAACATTCGGTACTGTATGCCTTACAACTAAAAGCGCTAAACACTACAATCCGAAGTAATCACTTTGATTTTACCTAAGCTTATTACATATGTGTATGCGTGCGCTAGTAGCTGCACCAATTATAAATGTAGCGATAATAATATCAATTGATAATTGACCACAATAATTATATCAATCGACTAGATAAACAAATGAATAAATGAAAAATAAAATTAAGGCAAGCTATCTTTGAGCTTGGCTGTTTATGCTTGATTTATATTAAAAGATTAAGAGCGATTATATCAATCGGTCAGAAAAATAAATGAACAAATAAAATTAATCTATCTAAAAGCTCGGCCGAAAAGACTAGATTTATATTTAAATATTAAAAGAAATGATTATCAATTGACCAGGAAAATAAATGAATAAATGAGGTAATTAATTAAACACAAAAAAAAGAAAATAATTCCGCTTCGGTACGATACCCATTTGATCCAGTTCATCAAGCTCAGTTGGGGAGGCAGGAAGTACCTCCGGTGGAGGCGCCGGGCACCTGCAGAAAATCCCAATTACTGCTACGAGAACTGGTAGCCAGGTAATAGAACCCTTTAATAACCCAATACGCATTAGACAAAGCCCCCTTACCTCAATGAAAAAAACTATAGCCCTCCTTGCATAAATATATTTTATTTATAAAACAAAAACCACCAAAAATTATCAATGGACTTTCCATGACCATCAGCAAATAAAAGAAATACTAAGGGACAGACAACTTGAATATAAAAAAGATAGATATGAATCACCCCTAAAAGAAAATATAAAATTCCCCATATGATCAAAACTAAAGTGACATTAAAATAAAAGTTCAGATTTGATAAAATGGAATAGATAAGATAACACATGAGATGCGATGCAAAATGGTGGACAATGCACAAAAAAAAAGGTTAACACAGATAAAGCAATTAAATCGTTAATTTAGACAAAAAAACTGTAGCAATAATTACCTCGCTTTTGGCGGAGGGTAACTAGAGAGTCGACGGTCTCGGTCTTATACGACGAACTCGGAAAGCCTCTGGAAATAAGGGAAAAGACCATTAGCGTCATGGCGTCCGCGTGCTCTACAAGCAATAGAAAAAAATTCCAGAGAAAATGCTTACCTAGTGCAGTATTTAGATCCCGATTAATCGATCGTATCAAAACACAAATAGAAGCCAACACAATATCCCCAACTAAGAATAGTATTAATTTACAATACTCAATGTTGAGTCACCATGACTGCACTAAAGCAAACCTTCTTTTCGCCTCGAAGGGTATTCTTAGAAGAACAAAATCATCCGTTCCGTTAATTTGCCTTCCCACTTTCACGAGATTAGAGAACTACGTCAGATCAGCAAGAAGGAAGGAGCTGAAAAATGCCGAGTGATTCGATACGAGGAATAATTCTAAGATAATAAACGACTTAATTCTCGTTTATTATGGTAGTAAAACGACGGTGGCAGCCACAATTAATGAGCTGTAACTAAATGGTTCAAGAAATACTAGAGAATATTACTCCAACAAAACGATAAACTTTTAAAAATCTAAATCGACAGCAGCAATTATGAGAAATAGCACATTCCTACTACCCATAGTGCTGCCGGCAGAACCATCCGAATATTGCGAACATTGCAGCGTGTCGCGTGGAAAAATAAAACAGAGGTCCCAAAAAGATCTCAGAAATAATCAGCCGGTGATTGGAATTAAGCAACCGGGGGTCCCAAAAAGTTATGAAATATTCAACCCGAAAATTAAATATGAATTTAACGGATCGAATGAGACTTTACAGTAGGCTTTATTAACACAATTCTTAAAAATATAGAACGGTTTGCTGGCTGTTCTACGGTAATGTAATATAAATCAAGCAAAGCTATACTAATAACATAATAATTTATTTTAGTGACTTGATCAAACCTAAGCGATCTGTGGTTTGCTTATCAACTAAAATAAATTAGTCACAAAATGCCAGAGGGCTACATATGAGAAAAAATTATTAGATAGTTACTCAAAGCCACAGCAGTGATATAAAAGCTAATACAAATGTATCGTTAACCTATATTTGGAATAGAATTAATTTACATTAATAAATGCGGCACTTTTAAGCTTATTGACAGCAAATCGAATCAATAAATTTAGAATTAATTAACCGAAGAGTATTGACCTCTTTTCAATAATTCTTACCGCAAATACAGCATTTTTTCTCTAAATGCAGCATATAAAATGAAATTTAAAGCTATTTTACACTGGTCAAATCAGACTGGCACAGACTTTTACTATTGTGGATAGGTAACCCCGAACTTCGCGACCATGTGATCAAGCCAAGCACAGGTTAGGGTAAGGAGAAAAGGATAGGTTAGAACCCTAAAGTCCACATGTAGACAGCCCAAGAGCTGGGTTTACGCGAGACACAAAGTCTGCCGAACTGATGGTTCGCTAGCGTTTCTATATGATAAAATGTGCTGAACGTTGCACATTAAAGGTTTATAATCGCCCCCGTTGACTGTTCGCATTGTTTATAATTTGTCTTTAATGTTTACATAATATTTTGCAAGTTCAAGTTTAAACTTAGGATAAAGTGATATTTATTTAGTAGCTTATGCATCTTAGTAGTTCACAATATCCCAAATTTACAATTTTACTGTAAGAATTAAATGACCTCTACGATTTATACATGTATGTGATGTGCCAGTTATCTAAAAACTAGTGAAAATATATAAAAACTTCAAGTACGAAAACCTTTTTAGTTAATGTCCCTTTTTCAAACTAGTTAAACATCCTTTTGAAATATCATCCTTTCATTTGGATTAGTCTCTTCCGGCACGGTTTCGCGTTAATCTTCTTTATGGACCATTAAAAAAGTTTTGACGAACCTCATTTATAATTGGGTCAGGAAAACCTCGAAACACCGGAAAGTTTTATCGTTCAAATTAACTCTTTCCTAAAGCACAGGAATAATTCAAGGATGGTCATCAGATAAAGCTCGGCCATTTGTTTCTACTTCGGATACACGAGTTGTTTTAACCCTTATTTATTTATTCTCTAATGACATGATGGCTTTATATTGGCTGCATGCGTTGATGTGTAAAAAGATGTTTATGTTTGTTGACAATAAAAAAACATTACATGCTGTATGATGAACGGTTGTCGATCGAGATATTAATTATGAATCATCTCGTTTCTAAAATATCATAATAAGCATTGAACTACAGCATATGACGGTCTGCTCAATATTCCATGCTCAAACGTTTCAGGTACTGGCTTGGAATCATTAAGCAAAACTAGGACCCCAAATGGAGAAAATGAAGTTAGGCAAGCTGATTTTCTCTACGGTATTAAGTTAAACACAATAGGAAAACAGATGAGTTCGGCCCAGTGATCCGGCTTAATTCCATCCATCTCAAGTTAATGGAATCTACGGAGCTGATAGACAAAACAAAGTTTTGATTCGACGCCATTCTGTCAACTCTGTCCCTTTGAGGCAATATCATGCATATTTCACTAGACCGCCGACCGCATACATTCCCTTTATTAATTTTCTTCCATGACATTCGTAGCCTTCAAAAGATCCAACACAGCAATACAAAGAAAAATATTAAATTAGGAAAGTGAATAAATAATTAAGTTTTATTTAAGAATATTTTTGAACTTGCAGAGATTAAATTTAGACTTTTATTTTGCAGGGCGTCATTATTAAAGCGATTCTGACTTATATTCTACTTACTTTAGAAATAAATACTGATTTACTTTATATTCTTCATACATCGGCAGCTTCAGGACAAACTCATTTAAGAATTATTGTTAAGCTTTCATAGAGAACAGGTTTACCTTTTTTCTATCCAACTTAAAAATAAGGAATTAATTTCGATTTATATTTTAACAATAATCATAGATATAAGAATAATTTTGAAGTAATTGTGGATGATTTTACGATCCTCTATTTTTGAATTCATAGAGACCAGATTTACCATTCTCCCTTGCCATGCAACATTGTTGGAAAAAATCTGATTTATATTCTACTTACTTTAACAATAAAAAATGTGTAACATGGATACGAAATTTGGTGTTTTAACTTGCAAGTTTGTAATAGTCAAGCAATGATCATACTTGATCACTAATTAAAATTAAATTTTACCTTCCAATCTCCTAGTTAAACTTAAGAATAATTTTCGTTCACCATTTTTGCAGGAATAAGTTAAAAATTCGAAATAGGAGATGTTTAAATACTGATTTAATTTTTAAAATAATGCATGCATAAGAATTGATCATAGGACAGTATAGTAGTATAGCAATACGTCAGAAATTAATTCCACGTAAAGTCCGGTAATTTTATTTTATTTTATTTATTTTATTTTTATTTTTATTTATCAACGGGCAGGCCCAATTACAATTAATGCTAAACTATAAATTCATAAGGATGATAAATTCATAATAGTAATTAGTAATTAGTCAAGCCAAGAGTACTACCATTTTATAATAAAATACTATTAAGATAATCGCAATGCTAAAATTTCTCCGTCGCTTAAAATAGCCCCACCTACGAAGCGCTCCACCTACGAAGCGCTACGGAAACTAAATTATAGTGAAAAATGCAAATAAATAATCGATATTAACAAAGTTAACATGAATATCAGCAGGTGGCTCTGGATGACCGTAGTACTTTCAAATTTTCAAACACTAACAGAGGGATGCTATATTTCAAGCGCCGGCGGCGACTTGTTAGGAAACAAGTTGACCTTGACCACTTTGTCCGGATTTCGTTTGCCATTGTAGTTATGATATTATTTTATAATAAAACGATAAATCTATTGTTTCTTATAAACCGCCATGTCAGTTGCAAAAATTTTAATATAAACCTAATTTACGTATACATTATTGGTCATCTGGAATGATTAGTTCAATTTTGCTGATAAACTCTTGTTAACTAAAAGGAAATTTTGCAAATAATTTGCTGGTCAATTGAAATGATAAATTAACTTTTCATATAATCTTCTGGTTAATTGAAGTAATCAATGAAAGGACCCCGCACCCGACAAAGAGAGAATTTCGGAACCATAGGATTTTCTTTAAATTTTAATATGTTGTAAAAATGTATGTTAGAATAAGGTGCCCCCCCCATTTGGCTACAGTGGCATATCAAAGTTACGGCAATCAAAATACATATTTTTATTTTTTTTTTTCATTTTAAGCTAAAATTGAGTCTATCTTTAATGGGCTGCAACAGCTGTGGGCATATAAAATAATTTTGAGGATGTAAGCCCAGTGGCGTACATAAAAATATTAAAAAATTGTGAAAAATATTTTTAATATTTTTATGTACGCCACTGGACTTAAATCTTAAAAATTATTTTGTATACCCACAGCTGTTACAATCCATTAAATATAGACTATTTTTTAGCTTGAAATGCAAAAAAAAATAAAAATATGTATTGCGATTACCGTAACTTTGATATGCCACTGTAGCCAAATGGGAGGGGGCACCATATTCTAACATACATTTTTGTGAAGTACTTATTCATACCTACAATATATTAAAATTTAAAGAAAATCGTATCGTTCCGAAATTCTCTCTTTGTCGGCTGCGGGGTCCTTTGGCATAAAACTGTTGCTAAATCAAGATTACCAATTGATTTTTCTCATAAACTGATATTCAATTGAAACGATAAATCTAGTGTATCTTACAAATCGCCAGTCAATTGAAACGACACTTATATTAAATTTTCATATAAACTGCAGGTGAATTGAGAAGGTAAATCTAATTTACCTATAAATTATTGGTCATCTGGAATCATTGAATTTTGCTAATAAACTCTTGTTAATTCAAACTAAATTTTGCATATAAACTGCTGCCCAATTGAAACGATAAATAGACCTTTCATATAATATTCTGGTCAACTGAAGTAATCAATGAAATTTGGCATATAAACGGTTGGTAAATCAAAACGAACAATTGATTCTTCTCATAAACTGATAGTCGATTGTTACGATAAGTCTAGTGCTTCTTACAAACCGCCAGTCAATTGAAACGATACTTAAATAAAATATTCATATAGACTACAAGTCATTTGAGAAGTTAAATCTAATGTATCTATATATAAATTATTGCTCATCTGAAATGATGAATTGACTTTTGCCGATAAACTCTTGTTGATAAGATAACTTCATATAGTCTGCTAGTAAATTGAAGTAATCAATCAAATTTGACATATAAACTGTTGGTCAATCAAAGCGATAAACTGATTTTTGTGATAAACTTATGGCACTTAAGCACCTCACGCTTTTTAAAATAAAATCATATTTTTGAATCACTTTATTCTATTTTATAATTTTATAGATCGGTTTCGATTAAAGCGTGTTTTTTTAGTTTTTTAAACTATAATTTATTTTGGACTAATAATTTAGGTAGCAGAAAATTACTAAACATTTACGCAACCCCTAAAATAATTATTAAATGAATCAATAGGTGTGCCTGACAAAAAATGTAAATTTATAATAAAATATGTACAACTATGATTTTTTTTTCTCGAAAGTTTAGTGCGGTTTCGATTAGATGCGACATTGCGACCGATAAACTGCAAAATATTTTTTTTAGTTTTGTGTAACAATCTGCTTGGCAAGAAAGTGAAAGTATTAAAAAGATGTCGTAGATGCAAATACTCACATAAATTATGTTTCTGTTCTAACAAAAGTTGTGACATATTATTTTTTGCTCGATTTTTTGTTTTATAGAAAATGTTTGGTAAGTTGATACGTAAAATAGGGAATGTGACTTGTCTTAACCTGAACAAATAACGTAAGCTGGGACATGCGACGGGGAAAAATAGAAGACATTTAATTATACATTGCATTTGTGTTTATATTTGGAAAGTAAGAAAACGAAATAAAATTAAAATAGAAGTGAAATAAAAGTCTTGTCCACTGCGAGATTATGGACTACTTCTTCAACTTAAAATTAAAATGTTTTTCTGTAAACAAAACAAAACCTCTTAAAATTTCAAAAATTTTTAAACCAAGTTTAAGCTGTAGATATTGTTGCTTAAAACATTAAAAAAATTATATCAACAATACATATGTGTTGCAAAGTGCTTTATATTAAATTTAATCTGAGTATAAAATTGAAATTAACGCATCGACCTACCAAATGTGTATAGAATAAAACATTTCTCTCAAATTAATTTCTACATTTTAGCATTTTGTAATTTATAAAATGATTTTAGGTATATATATCGAGTTAAACTCTAAAATAGCCATAGCACGAAGCTCCCAAGAAAAATGATGGGAAGCAAAATGTGTGCATTTTATATTCATTTAACAAATTGCACTTTTTAAATCGGTTATAGTAGCCGCAGCATACCCACGCCTGCCATGCAGGCGTATCCACGTATTGCAGAAGACGCCGCCGGTTACATCCTTTTTTAATAATTATAAAAATGCTAATATTCCGCTCGCATGAAAGATGGTTTGCCTAAATCAGGCTATGGGTAAGAAAACTTAAAAACGTACCCTCCAACTGAGTCCAACTACAGTCCTAATTGTTCGTTTTTAACTCGGAAACGGTTAAAGGAAGCCATTTACATCTTACCATCAATAAAATAACATTTTCCAAAGTATATGCAGGGAGTTATCTTTTTTCTTCAAAATTTCTACTTTTTCGAAATATTTCTGTACAGAAATGTCATACGACCTTCTCGATGCCAAAATCGAATTCGGCATTCCCAAAAACCCCCTCCTAAAGTATTCGAAACGAAAAATATCATCCACCTACGAAATTCCCTATTTCGTGGCTAAATATGAAGAAAATGCTCATTTTTAAGACGGAAAAGATATTTTATCGAATACTTACGTTATTTGATGTCCTATCGAAAAATGTTATAGAAGTGTGTCGTTTCGATCGACCCTCAGACGACGCAGACACTAGCCCAAACCGATTTGAGATATCTCTCATCTCTCTCCGCTACGGAGAAAATTGGGAAAATAGAAAATTACGTTTAGCCAATTAAAAAAAAAAACGAAACGTCGTACGTCGTACGATCGAACGAAATACTGCGCGTTAAAGTACCCCAAGAAACCCATCTTTTTGCTATATACCGTTTAGTTATAACGCTTATACCGTATTAGAATAATTACAGCCGATTTAATGAAAATCTCGATTTGTTTATCGTAATTTTAAAAAAATAGTTAGTTTTTAAGTTGGAAACGGTTAAAGGAATCTGTTAAGGTGCGTCCAGACTTGTGACAAAACCCCGTGACGTGACAGCGTCGCGAAAATTTTCACGACGAGGCGAACTTTGATAATTTTCTCAATTAAACCAGCAGATGTCAACAAATAAAGACAAATAGTTACTATAAAATATGAAATCGTTTGTCAGTTATTATAATTTGACATCTGCTGGTGGTTTAATTGAGAAAATCATCAGGATCGCATTTTTGTACCACAAATTTTAGGAAACATTTTTCAAAATACCTCTTAATTCGCTAAATGAAAATTATTCATAATTTACATGTGAGTCTACCATACAAGGATCTTCAAAAAAGTCTAATACAAGTTTGCTCTAAAATGAATAGGGGAGATAATATTAGGAGGTATTAAAATTTGCATGGGATTTCCTATGGACGGTTTTCCGATGCAACACCCGGTATATTCTTTTTTGAGAAAATTGATTTATCGCCTGAACACTCAAGGCGAGCAGACCGTTTTTCGTAACGGAATTTATCGCTGGGTTCACTCTAAACCTCGCCCCCAGCATTGCCCTTCTTGCTCCGTCGCGGAACCTGATGAAATGCTGGTTAACCGCTCAGGCCTCGTCCCACGTTTCACCCCGTCTGGTCCAGAGTCTGGCGTCTCGCCTTTGTAAGCGCTGCGCTACATCAAAAGTGCCGGTTGAGAGTGGACCTTCTAGTCTCGTGTTAATGTTCGGTGCTCTAGTCCTAGTCGGTGCCTAAAGTACCGACTGCCGAGTTCTTTTTTGTGAGAGTTGGGTAGGGGCTTGTTTTAGATTCGATCTTGGTCGATTTTCTAAACAAACAGAGATGTGCTCGTAGGCATTTAATTAACCATATGGCTAGTTCTAAAGTCATTTTCTAAATAAAACAAAAAGCTTTAGAATTATATGAATATTTTCATAAGTTATTTTACTTGAAAACAACTGGAAGCTCATAAATAAACAAGATATAAACATTGAATTATTGTACGTAGTCTGTGCTACAATGTGAACGATATCAGTCGAGGCAAAGTATTCGACCTTGAAGAATATGACAAAAATAATACTCTTAACAACATTGCGTAAACAGTAGTAATACTAAACTAGTATATGATTATAAATATAACCTTGAAGCTATGTACAGTTAAATATCTGTTGAGAGACGTATCAGCTCGATTAGCTGAACTAACTGATAAGAAATACAATAATATACAAGCAATAATAACAGGATAAATATTACCTTAAAGTCCACCTATAAGCTACTATGTACACATATTCACCAATTGACGAGCAACGTTCAATTCGTTCAGCAGTTTATCTTCCAGCACAGGAAAGGTCACTTACTAAGTCTCTGTTATAGCTTCTATGTACAATGAACTTCAGCTTCTTGCAAATAGGAATGACTTGAATGTAGTAGAGTGAGATGATATGTAGTAATTGCATAATAGCATGACAGTGATGCCTTTGTGAGTGCGGTTTCTATACACGCAAAAATGATTGCAATGTAAAATATGTCATGCAGGTAGCATAGGTAAGCTGAAATCCGCGTAGGGGATATAGCCTTTGTAATTTGTGAAAACTTTAGTATATTGGCAGCCTAGTGCCGTTTTAATCCTTATATGAGAATAAGGACAGATAATGAATGCAGACTAGTGCAAAGTAATCCTTATATTAGAATAAGGCAAGAGCATAGCAACCCAGTGTTATACTCGTGATAGATAATGTTGAAAATCCATGGGCAAGACCATTGGGGACGATTGTACAGCGACGGTACAGCCTCTGAGAGAATGTGAATGTAAACGTGTGTGTTTACTTACTTGAGATACGAGGCAAGGCTCGATTGTAGAATTAACATGGGCAAGACCATTGGGGACGACTGTACAGCGATGGTACAGCGTCTGAGAGAATGTGAATGTAAACGTCTGTGTTTACTTACTTGAGATGCGAGACAAGGCTCGGTAGTAGAAATCCCATGGGCAAGACCATTGGGGACGCCAGCACATCTAAGGTACAGTGAGATTAATGGCAGTCATGGTGTCGATAAATACCTGTTTGTAGGCTAAAGATGACGATGACTATGGCAGGATACCACTTGTCACTTAAGTAAAGAACTAGATAGATTATGAGGTCTCCAGGTCTCAAAACGTGAAAACTGGCCCGACACGGCGGCTTGGCGCCATGTCGGCAGGACTTACATGGTGGAGAGTCGAGATGCTACTTTTTTACTTGAACGTGGGAACTAGATCAATTTCGAGAAGAAGAAGTTGTTAACGCCCCTTTGTCACCGCCTCTTCTGGCGGGATGATATACATCCTCCGGAAATAGAAAGGGCGAATAATGTAAATACTGAGAAGTTATGTAAAACTTTACGTCAGCGATTGTCTAAATTAACCTTATGAATTTTAACACAATTCCGGTCGAAATACGTTAACTAGTTTTTATAAAATTCAATTGTTAAAGATCGGAAATTTAGGAGCTAACTTGATTACCTCCGTTAAGAGATAGTGATTGGCCGAACGGCTTGGGGTTTGAAATACATTGAGGTGATTGGTTTGCACGAATTAGCGGCTGGATGCAGGACTCCTTATTTGGCGGGGTGCCGGGGCAGATAAATAAACGTTGTTACAACAGATGGCGCTACGAATATCGCCGGAATAAAGCGGCTTTTTGTAGAAAACGCTGTGATTGGTCAGATGAGTTTAGAGGCCGTGAGGCTATTAGCTTTCCAGATTGATTGAAGCAGTGGATAAACGTTGAAAACAAGAGATGGCGTTAGTAGTATCGCCATGGATTTTAATTTCTCTTTGGAATGCCAGCAGTGGCGTGGAATGCAAAAATTGTATAAAACTAAATCGTTAGATTTGAAAACGTGTTCAAAATGGTTTTTGAACAGGGGCTGGCGGTATGCGGCGTTATTTTTGTTGGAAAATCATTTATTTTTTTTATAAAAGTAAAGTGGGCGCGTGCAGCGACCGCTTTCAGTGCCACTGTCAGCTTTCTTTGCAGTGCTTTGATTGATTTGAAAGGATACATGGGCGTTGGGAGAGGGGCAGTTGGAAAAGGCAGAGAAAAAGACTACGCAAGGCAAGCTACAAAAAGAGCAAAAACTTGTCTGTCTCGGTATCACAGGGGCAATAAAAACCTGCCCCACGATAGCACTGAAGACGATGCTGGACCTTCTTCCCATGCATTTAAGCGTGAGGAGGGAGGCCTTTTTAAGCGCGTCCAGAGTAATCCAGACCCAATCATCTAAGTCAGGTGATCTGACTGGCCATCTAAAGATTCTGGACACAATCAGAGTCGAATTGCTGGCCAAATCAATAGACCATATGCCAAAAACAAGGGATTTCCAACGCTCCTTTAAGGTGATCATAAAAGATCGCCCAATAATGAAAGCACTACAGCTCGAACGAGGTACATTGGCCTGGTACACAGATGGATCTAAAATGGAACAAGGGGTCGGCGCCAAGGTTTATGGTCCTAGATGCAGGATGTCAAAATCTCTAGGTAAAGCCCCATCCATATTCCAAGCAGAGATCCATGCCATTGAACTGTGCGCCTCTGAATGCATCAAAAGAAAACCTAGAGGCGCAACCCTAAATATACTATCCGACAGCCATGCGGCTTTAAAGGCACTAGCCTCGTGCGAATTTGACTCAAAGCTTGCCTGGGAATGCCGGAACGCTCTTAACCAACTGGCTAAGCATAACCGAGTCACTCTGTTGTGGGCGTCAGGGCAAGAAGGAGTGGAAGGCAATGCAATTGCCGACCAACTGGCCAGAGAAGGAGCACAGAGTCCATTCTACGGACCTGAACCATTCTGTGGCACCACCAGAGGACACCTCGGAGAGGACCTCAATAAGTGGGAAAAAAGGCAGAAAGACGCCTGCTGGAGAAACACTCTAGGACAACGACAGGCGAAAAAACGGAACACATTCTTTGCGAATGTAGAGAACTGACCAGCTAAAGGTGTGGAAGGAGTAGTATGTAATCCCAAGGATATTACACAACTAGCCCCTAGAAATATCCTGAACTTCGCGAAAAGTGCAGGCATTTCTGAGAAAATCCAAAGCAGGGTAGTCACAAAAGACCTTTTAGGTCTAAGTGAAGAAGGGCTGGAAAGCCGAGCGACCCCTTTACATACAATACAATAGTAGGACTACCGGATATTAGGTACTTACCAAAAGCAACAAATCTATATGAAACTTAGACTCAGAAAAAGTAGTGACAGAATGGTTTGGTGAAATAAAAATGCACCCAGGCTTTTTACGCAAAACTGTATTTCATCATATACCTACGACATATAGATGAAACCAGAAAATGATTTAATAGACGGTCATAAACGTGTCATTTCCGTGAAAAGTAACATATTTACGGCCAGCTTTTTCAGTATTTTAATGTCATAGGTTTGCCGAAACCTGCAAACGAATAGAGTTTAATAGAAGATGAAAATGGCACCGAACTCTCAAAAATTGCATGCAGAATTTTACGAGGCAATAATGGAGCTTTGTTACCAGAAATTCTGGTTTATGGTTTATTAATCATGCAACACATCAAAGGACTTTGGTTTCGTTTATATTAAAGTTATGCTCTGCAGGATAATGTCTGCAAAAGCGGATTCGGAATCGGAACATCGTGTTCATGCTTCTTAATCACATATATCGGCTGGTTTATCCTGCATTTAATTACCCACAACACTATATGACTCTCTAATAACATTTTGTATTCTGTTCGGAGTAGTAACTTCAAATTCATAACGGAAACCTGGATCTAGTTGCTTTTACCATAAATAATATGGTACATCTGAACACAGAAATTCTGAAATGGTTCATTCCAATAAAAACATCGTTCAAATCAGGGTCGCTTGCCACATTTTCTAGTATGCTCTTATTCACTGTTAGTGGACTTTTTGTATTTTTTAAATACATTTTTTTAAATATTTATATAAATAAAAAAAATCACAAACGGTTTACACATCAAATATTGTGAACTATTAAAATGCATAAGCTACTAAATAAATATCACCCTGTCCTAAGTTTGAACTTGAACTTGCAAAATATTACGTAAACATTAAAGACAAATTATAAACAACCCGAGCAGTCAACGGGAGCGATTATGAACCTTAAACATGCAAGGTTCAGCACATCTTATCATATAAAAACGAACCATTGTGTCTCACCCAAATCCAGTTCATGGGCAGTCTACATGGGCCCTTTGCGTTCTAACCTATCAGTTTCCCCTTTAACAAAATTGAGCTTTGCAGGTCACGTGGTCGTGAAGTCCAGGGGTTACCAATACCTGAGGTAAGATAGTTGTTGAAAACTATAAATTTAAATGAATAAATCAGTCTACCGCTGACGTTGCAGCTCTTATGTCGCTATGGCATGAAGTTCAGGGGGGTCGTTAGTGGATAATATTGCAGTTGTTTGGACGAACCTGATGCTGACAATACAGAATGGAATCAGCAGCAGCTCTCAACTTCAAAATATAAATTCACTCAAGCAATTATGATCTGATTTAGGTGCCATCCGCGGTGAATTATAAAGAAACCGAACTCTGTTTTGAAGCTGAGATAGGCTCTGCGGAAAATTCTTACTGTTGATCTCGTTAGAGATATGCTAAAATAAAAGATAATCAAATACACTATTTACAGTCTATTCAAAACGAAAAAGATATATTTACATCATCCTATGAACTGGTACCTACTAAAAATATTCATTCCTTTTACTCCCTAATTGGCCAATTTTAGCGCAGATAAACTAACTCAATAACTCACGAGACTACAAAAATTATATACAGGGTTAGTAAAAAGAACCGGAACGCTTAAATATCTTCAAAGTCGTTAAAGCTACATTTACAAAAATCGGTACCTGGGGTTTTCCGGGCGTACGGAATTGAACCATGATATCAGCACTGTTGCCAGATTTCCCAGTTTTGTGCTACACGGAGTCATTCTGTTATCTTAAATGGAACGCCCCACTTATTTTTAGTGCAATAAATTGGGCGTATCAAACTTAGTAAAGCCCCAAATTTTCAAAATTTTATCTCTTCTAAATGCTGAGATGTGACAACAACGCATTTTTTAGTAAAGTGTACCGGAACGCTTAAATATCTTCAAAATCGCTCAAGCTGCATTTACAAAATCCGGTACCTGGGGGTTTCCGAGCATGCAGAATTGAACCATGATATCGGCACT
The DNA here is from genome assembly GCA_016904865.1 of Pissodes strobi. Classification (NCBI taxonomy): domain Eukaryota; kingdom Metazoa; phylum Arthropoda; class Insecta; order Coleoptera; family Curculionidae; genus Pissodes; species Pissodes strobi. The sequence continues at coordinate 25,532 of MU187674.1, read as the reverse complement.
GTTGCCAGATTTCCCAGTTTTGCGCTACACGGAGTCATTTTGTTATCTTAAATGGAATGCCGCACCCATTTTTATTGAAATAAATTGGGCGTATCAAATTTACTAAGTCCCCAAATTTTCAAAATTTTATCTCTTCTAATTGCTGAGATGTGACAACAACGCATTTTTAGTAAAAAGTACAGGAATGCTTAAATATCTTCAAAATCGCTCAAGCTGTATTTCCAAAATTCAGTACCGGGGTTTTCCGGGGACGCAGAATTGAAACGTGATATCGGCACTGTTGCCAGACTTTCCAGGTTTGCGCTACACGGAGTCATTTTGTTATCTTAAATGGAACGCCCCATTTGTTTTTATTGCAATAAACTGGGTGTGTCAAATTTAGTAAAGCACCAAATTTTCAAAATTGTAACTCTTTTAGTTGCTTAAATGTGACAACAACGCATTTTTAGTAAAAAGTACGGGAACGCTTAAATATCTTCAAAATCGCTTAAGCTACATTTACAAAATTCGGTACCTCGGGGTTTCCGGGCATGCGGAAATGAACCATGATATTGACACTCTTGCCAGATTTCCCAGTTTTGCGGTACACGTAGTCAATTTGAAATTTTAAATGGAACGCCCCCTGTGTTTTTATTGCAATAAATTGGGTGCGCCAATTTTTTTAATTTAATGTTTTGGTTGCTTCGCACACTTTATCTAGGCTTGGAACTGGTCCAAGTTCTACCAGAGACAGATTCTTAGAGCGTGCTTAAAAGCCAATGGGCGAAACAAAAACGATAAAACAACAATAGCTAACGCTTAAATAGGAACGAGATTAAAAGCCAACGGGCTAACACAATAATTTAACAATTAAATTAATTAAAGTTTAATATGCAACAGAAAATAATATTTTAACGACACTATTTTTTAAATAATGTTCGAATTTGGGGACTTACTAAATTTGATACGTCTAATTTATTGCAATAAAAATAAGTGCTGCGTTCCATTTAAGAGAACAAAATGCCTCCGTGTAGCGCAAAACTGGAAAATCTGGCAACAGTGCCAATATCATGGTTCAATTCTGCATGCCCGGAAACCCACAGGTACCGAATTTTGTAAATGCAGCTTGAGCGATTTTGAAGATATAAGCGTTCCGGTCCTTATTACTAAAAGTGCGTTGTTGTCACATCTCAGCAATTAGAAAAGATAACATTTTGAAAATTTGGGGCCTTACTAAATTTGATACGCCCAATTTATTGCAATAAAAATAAGTGGGGCGTTCCATTTAAGGTAACAAAATGACCCCGTGTAGCGCAAAACTGGGAAATCTGGCAACAGTGCCGATATCATGGTTCAATTCTGCATGTCCGGAAATCCCTAGGTACCGAATTTTGTAAATGCAGCTTGAGCGATTTTGAAGATATTTAAGCGTTCCGGTACTTTTTACTAAAAATGCGTTGTTGTCACATCTCAGCAATTAGAAGAGATAAAATTTTGAAAATTTGAGGCCTTACTAAATTTGATACGCCCAATTTATTGCAATAAAAATAAGTGGGGCGATCCATTTAAGATAACAAAATGACTCCGTGTAGCACAAAACTGGGAAATCTGGCAACAGTGCCGATATCATGGTTCAATTCCGCACGCCCGGAAACCTCCAGGCACCGAATTTTGTAAATGTAGCTTTAACGATTTTGAAGATATTTAAGCGTTCCGGTTCTTTTTACTAACCCTGTATGTTTCAATGTTACTATATTATATTATCTGCGTGATGAATGCAAATGGTAATAATAAACAATCTCACCAAATCCTTCCTCTGTGAAGATCCTACGACCTAAACTTTATGGTTAACTGCTTCTACATTCTTGTACAATCCGGGCTCCTTTACGACTTATTGATTCTAGCATTCCCTCCAGAAAGAGATTAACTCCCAAGATTCACTCTTCATATATAGTACTTTAACTAATCATATTACTAATAAAAATGATTACAGCAACCATAATCATAAGCATAGCAGCATAAAGAGAATAGCAAAACCACTCCGCCTGAAATCCCGTCTCGAGATAGGGGCTGCTGCTAACAGTTTCATGTTGACGCGTGTTGGCGCATAGTGCGAGGGTACAGATTCGAAGTCGGTAAATTTGTCTTTATTGCGTGAAAATTAAATATTATGAGTGACATTAGTATTGGAATAAGTTGCTGTGCGGCAATAAAGTGATTAAAGTGTACGAACAATTCAAAAAACTGTAATTTTAGTTTCTCCAGGTTCCCACTAGATGTGAAAAGGTATTTAGTTATAGATTTTTATCGAAGTATTTATAATGAAAATTAAAAATAACCATAGTGGCCTAGACAACAAAACCAATAGGTAGATTATTTTGCTGGTGTCAAGGTTCTGTTTATCATACCTATTGTGAAATTTTGTAGTACGTGGTATAATTTCACATGTTGAAGAATTAAAAAAAAATGCACGCAAAAGCATGAGACTCATTTTGACCTTACAGGTAATAATAAATCCACATATAAATGCAGAGCATTTAAAAAATTGTTCAGCATTATTTCGGAATAAAAGAGTTTTCTTGTAACTATACTAGACACATAAAAAATTGCAAATCCGGTCCCGTTTAATTCTTAGCGGGCCGCCATAGCCTGGCCGTCGGCTGCTGCATTGGAGGGGGTGATATGCGCGTAAAAGTTTATTATTTTTACAACATAGGAACGAAGCGAGAGTGGGCTTGCTGTATGTTATGCTGTGCCATAAGTATTGGGGAAACCCGGAAACACCCCAACATGTGCATAACTTTCGTGTTTCACCGTATAGTTTGGTGATGACACCCTGTATGTACGTAGTATGAATGAACCGTAATTAGACTCAAAATAGATTTATTTCACCCTGTTGAAAAACCACTTTGAACACGCTTTCAAATGTAACGACTTAATTTTGTACAATTTAACGTTCCACTGTCCTCGCATTCCAAATAAATTAAAAGCCATAGCATACTACTAACGCCATCTGTTGGTTACAACGTTTATCCACTGCAGCAGGTAGTCTAGATAGCTAAAAATAAAGCGTCTTCGAAAGGCCTCCGACCAATCAAAGCGCTTTCCGCTGTTTCCCTGCGATATTACTAGCGCCATCTGTTGTAACCACGTTTACTTATCTGAAACCGGCCGCGTATCCTACGCCCATCCGACCAATCACAGCACATCCTTCAGGATAGCCACTTCACCCAACCTAAAATTTCATAGCATTATAGTTAGGAAGGTTTAGGATTTTCTAGGGAGTAACTAAAATTCCGATCTTTAATAATCGAATTCATGAAAACTAGTCAGCAGATTTCAACCGGATTTGTATTAAAATTCATAATATTAATTTAGACAACCGGTCATGCTAAGTTTTTACACAATATCTCTATATTTACATTATTGCTCTTTCTATGTCCGATTATCCCGCCAAAAGGGCGTTAACAACTGCTTCGAGTTGATCACGATCGCGTTCTAGATTCTAGAATTCAGTATGATGAACTAGCATCTCGACTCTCAACTATGTAAGTCGCTAAAAAGACGCTGTTCCTGCCGACATGGCGCCAAGCCGCCATGTCGAGCCAATTTCCACGTTTTGAGACCTCATAATCTCTCTAGTGCCATCAGCGTTTACTCAAGTGTCATAGTGGTATCCAGCCATAATCATCGTCGTATCAACCCTACAACAAGGTATTTATCGGCATCCTGACTGCCATTATTCTCTCAAGTATGACGCTGTATACTGGCGTCCCTATCATACCATTGATCTTGTCCATGGGAATTCTACAATAGAGTCTTGTCTCTAACCACAAGTAATCAAGTCTTGTGTCGAGCCCCAAGTGCTCAGCAAACACTCACCTTCTTAGGATCTGTCAAGTCACAGCTCTCCTAGATTTTCACGCCGAAAAACATCTAGCCTGTCCTAGCCCCTGTTTAAGGCAACTTATTAGTAAACGCAGAACCATCGCTGTGCTAGCGTTCTCCATTAGGCTTTGTCCATGGGGTTCTCAATATTAATCGAGTCTCGCCTCGAATATCAAACGTTTACATTCACATACGTTTACATTCTCTCAACCTCGCAAATGCGGTACCATCGCAGTACTGGCGTTCCCGTTGGTCTCATCCATGGTTCTTAATTCTGTATCAGAGTATAACACTGGGTTGTTATACTCAGGCCTTATTCTCATCTAAGGATCAAACGGCACTTGTCTGCCAGTATTCTCAAATCTCAATACACCATTTGAGTCGTGCCTATGCTACCTGCATAGCATGTTTTATAATCATTTATGCGTGTCCCAAGAAAACGCAATCACTAAGGCATCCAAGTCATTCCATTATGCAATAACTGCATAACATCTCAAATCAATACATTCAAGTCATTCCTATTTGCAAGAAATTGAATTACATTGTATACAGAAGCTATAACAGAGACTTAGTAAGTGTTTAAAGTGACTTTTCCTGTGCTGGAAGATAAACTGCTGAACGAATTGAACGTTGCTCGTCAATTGGTGAATATTATGTACATAGTAGCTTATAGGTGGACTTTAAGGTAATATTTATCCTGTTATTATTGCTTGTATATTGCTGTATTTCATATCAAAGTTATTTCCGCTAACCGAGCTCATGCGTAGCTGTTCCGCAGGAATACTAACATACATTTAACTGTACATAGCTTTAAGGTTATGTTTATAATCATACATTTGTTTAGTATTACAACTGTTTATACAATGCTTTAGTTCTTAAGAGTATTATTTTTGTCATATTCTTCAAGGTCGATATTTTGCCTCGACTGATATTGTTCATATCGTAGCACTGACTACATACAATTATTCAATGTTTATATTTTGTTTATTTAAAAGCTTCTAGTTATTTTCAGGTAAAATAACTTATTAAAATATTCATACAATGCTAAAGCTTTTTGTTTTATTTACAAAATGACTTTTGAAGTAGCCCCTATGGTTAATTAGAGTGCCTACGAGCACATCTCTGTTTGTTTAGAAAATCGACCAAGATCGAATCTGAAACACACCCCAGGTAAACGGAAATTTGTGCATTTAAAGCAGCATATTTCAGTTCTTCATTACGATCCCTTAGTCCGAACCTGGTTTGTTGGTATAGTAGAGTCCGTCATATGCAGCTTTCTCTAGAACGCAAAATGTCATTCCGTCAATTCAATCATGTGTAATCGTTTTCAATTTAATATATCCTGGTCTCAGTCAGTGTTGTGTGAGCAACCACGTGTCAAAGAAAGAAGAAAGATGCTTTTACCTCAAATGAAACCGACGCTTATCATTCCCGCGCATCCCCACTCTTTCAGCCGATTTTTAGCTTGCCGCCAGGCGCTTGCTAGATAATGTAGTTTCAACGTTCACTCGAGCAACAGCGAAAGTTATCATTCCCGTCTTCGCGCCAAAAGGTCACACCCTTTTTGGCAATTTCTCCGTTTTTATGCACAAATATTGGAAAATATTTAGTGTACCTCTGTTATCTTTGTCCACGTTTGGACAAAGACCTCTTTCAGGCGTTTTTAACGCAATTCCTTAAAGCCAGAAACGATGTAGCGTCGTGGCTTCCCTGCAGTTGATGAGATTGAAGAGAATCAGTAAAATGGCGGTAACGAATTTGTAGCTCAAATTGTGGCTGTACAATTCAATTCAAGGATTCGAAGTCAGATCCCTGGCTTATTAGAGTGAAGTCGAGCATTGGAGATTAAGGTATTCTGTAAGAAAAAAAGGTGCTTTAAATTGCATACTCAAGAGCGTTTTAGTCGTTATTTAGAAATAAGTAATCTTTGTATATTTAGTTGTTATGTGAATGAATGATTGAATGCATGGAAATAGATTAGAAATTATATATAAATTGTAGATATTCACTATATCAAATTCAAATGCAATTTACACCTGCATTATTAAAGTAGTTAAGTTAATATACCTACCTAGTTTCAATTCGAAACTTATGAAAAACCCCCACCCCCCTATTTTAATACAGTCCACTAATTGCATAGTGCTTAGTTAATTATACAATCGCTACCCTCACCTTTGTGGTCAAATTAAGTTAAGAAAATTAATTTGTTTGTAGCGACCAATAAGAATACTAAGAATATTCATATGAGTAACAACATAAGATTAATTATAAGAGTAATCATAAGATTTATCATAAGAGGCCAGTGATGGGCTGAAAAATAAGAACAGTGTCTCATTAACTAAGCACGTGGCTTCTTCGTGGAATGATGCAATTTCAGATAACTAAATTGAATCAAAAATACAATTTGAAGCATATTCTTTCAAGTATAAAACTATAATTACTCATAAAACTAATTACCTGATCGGTGTTGAAATCAGGCCAACTTTTAAAATTCAAATTTGGGTTAAATGCCCAGTTGAATTCTACCAGGCTTCACTCGATTTTCAGATAAAAAAGTAGTTTTTATAAGGCTTTTTGTGTCCTTAAAATTTTTACTCACCAATATGCGTATCAGAACGGCAAATCTACAGAACTAGCACTAAACAACCTTGTCGGGAATATAACACAAGCATTGGACGACAAGAATATCGTGGTGGGTATGTTCTTAGACATTGATCGATCATTCAATAATCCATTACCAAACTCGTTATACTCAGCATTAGCTGAAAGAGGGCTTGAACCACAGATGAGGAACTGGATAGGGAGTATGTTAAAAAGCCAAGCCGCAAAATATTTCTAAATGCAATTATATTTCTAAAATACAATTATAATAAATATAGGACAAATGTAACAAAATGATTAGTGACGATTCTTGTCAACTGCGTCCTATTCCGATAAAGTCGATAAATATGGATCACAGTCTAACCCATTTATCTTTTAGTGACGTCAAATTCTATTTTCTAAATAACCTCCATATAGTTTTAAATCGTTTTCGTCTTTTTCGTTTAAAACTAGCTTCGGAATGTGGCTTGCGGTCGCTATAAATAACTAATTCCTTTAAATCAGATGACACAAACATTCTTAGTTTAGACTTAATTTTTGTCCCATTTTCTGGTTTGTAGATTAGTACACTGAAATTTCTATCAATGAGACCATATCAATATGACCCTAAAGCGATCGTGAAGCCTTTTTCCGATTTGATAGAATATTTTATATAAGTGTGAATACAAGCTTAATTTTTTTTCTCAGTATTTTGGACGGACTTAAAAGACTTTTAGAGCTACAACGTGTTGAAATAGTTAAATTTTACTAAGAGAGAAAGAGATGGAAAAAATGCGTGAACGGCAATTATCTGCAGTTTTAAATATTTTTTACGCGAAAATTTTTTACTTTTAAACCTGTTGAAAGAGAAAGTGATTACATAAAATATGAATTTAAAAAAATATTAACGAAAAATTTGTAGACTTTTTGATACAAGACGTGGAACATGTTAAATCAGCTTGAGTATTTCAGGACTCATACAGTTGTTTCTTCCCTGCTGAAAGCTGAAAACCGCAGTGTTCTATGCTGTTTGTTTTTTCGAATCGCGATTTGCTATTTTGAACGCTTTTTTTCTAGAGACTTTTACAAATAACTGGAATTCTAGTATCGACTAGAAAAAAAAACTATGTAACGTTGTAAATGTTTTTAAATGCAGTATTGCGATTTTCTCCTTTTACTGGTCGGTTTGTGTTATCGATATTCTCGCGACCTTACTTCCGGAGTACTAATCTGCTCGACAGGTATATCCGTTTGGAGCGCCACTTGACAGAGGTGACATATTCTTTTTTGAGAAAATTGATAGTCCTTCTCGCCTGAACATTTATTTTGTTTATTTATTTAGCGTATGGCTTAACATCACAGTACAATAAAGCCACAATAAAGAAAAATAAAAACATATTATATACGATTAGATATAAGGACGTATCAGACACTAAGTTGTTTATAGTAAAACACAAATCAAATT
>MU187674.1:2892-17220 GCA_016904865.1 Pissodes strobi | reverse complement strand
TAATTGACTCCTGGGTTGCCATTGCAGACATTCTTGCACTATTTGCTTGACAGTCTGTCTTTCATCGGTTGGTCTGGACTTCAGGAATATCCTTATGGACCTGCAGTTGAGGATTGTCCATAATTTTCTAAAATTCTCTAACCAGGGCATGTTCTCGGCGCAGTTTGGGTGGAGCTATATGGCCGAGAGAAGGCAGCTATATTGTTGTGGTTGGTCTAATTGTCCCTGATATAGCACGCATAGTAACGTTTAGTTGGGTATCGATCATGTGCGTGTGTTTACTGTTGAGCCGCACTGGAGCACAGTATTCCGCCACCGGGTCACCAAGCCAAGTGCAGAAGATCTCAAAGTAGATGCTGAGGAGCCCCAAGTGGTGCCGTAGAGTTTGTAGATTATGTTGTTACGTGTTCTTAGTTTCGCTGCTGTTTTTACTAGGTGTTCTTTAAATGTCAGCGTCCTGTCCGGGGTAACTCCCAGGTACTTTGGATGTTTGTTGTGAGTGAGTAATGTATTATCAAGGTATACGCGTAGTTCTCTATTTGCCATTTTGTTGTTAAGGTGAAAGACCGATACTTCGGTCTTTGTAGCACTTGGTTGTAATCTCCATTTTCTAAAGTACTCGCTAAAGGCTGTTAGGTCACTAGTGAGAGTATTTTCAGCAGTTACAAAATCTCTATGACCCGTTGCCAAGGTCCAGTCATCCGCATAGCCAAATTTACGTGATCTGGTTTCCGGCATATCAGCGATGTAGAGGCTGAAAAGTAGGGGGAGCAAGAACAGAGCCAGTTTGCTCTTCTTCTTCCAGATTATTACTTGAAAAGTTCTATTTGATAGCATATTATCAAAGAGGTAGGTTACCCTTTTACAGGGAATGGCTCAGATCAGTTTATATATCAGACCCTGTCTCCAGACGGTGTCGTAGGCTACCGTTAAGTCTATAAATGCTGCAGCTACTTTTTGTTTCTTCTGAAATCTGGCCTCTATAAATGTCGTCAGCGAGAGAACTTGATCTGTACAGCTGCGTTGGGGGCGAAATCGTGCTTGTTCGATGAGAATATTTTCAAGTATTCTTTGGCTGATTCTGTTAAGAAGCACTCTTTCCAGTAACTTATAGACCATACTAAGTAGGGCGATGGGGCGATAATTTTCTGGCCTGTAGTTGGGCTTACCAAGTTTCAGGATTGCAATGATCTTTGCTCGTTTAAGTGAGGATGAAGGATTTTTGTAAAAAAAATTCGCAAGCCACTGTTTCGTGTAGGCACCGCAGTATATTAGGAATTCGCCATATTTGAATGCCATCAAAACCTGGCGCTTTTCCTAGTTTTATTTCTTTCAGGGCCTTTGTTATTTCACTAATACGGATGTCCGCTGAATACTCGGAATCAATTTCACATGTTCCCTTTAGAGCTTTAATTTCCTTTCCACTGTAGTGTGTTTTGTCACGACGTGCTCTAGATGTAGACACTATGCGGGCTGCAACATTGTTAGGGGATACTTTATCTTCTCTATGTTTGGGTGGATTGGCGCTTGCGAGCTTACGCAGTAGGGACCAAGCCTACCGACTTGAATTTTTAAAGTAAAGATTTTCGACAGTCTCCGTCCATTTTTGGCGTCTGGCTATGCCGATGTTGTGCAGTAGCTCCTCGGCTATTTCCCGGTTCACTTTCAAGGAACTCCGCGTACAGTTCATCGCATTTCTCAGTCCAGTTTGGTATATATTCCTTTCAATATCCCCTTGGAATTGCTGCTTTTGCAGCAACTATTACCGCTCCCACAAATCTCTCGTAGTTTTTACTGGTTGGAGGGACCCAGCTTAAAGTGTTGTCTAGCTGTTTAGAGAATCTTGCCCAATCGGCCCTTCTAAGATTCCATCTTGGTCGGGAGCATGACCTAATTATCAGGATGGATATGCCTATATTAATAATCACAGGGCGGTGCTGGCTACGTGGAAAGTCCGAGAGGCCGTCTGTGGTTTCTCATTTGTATCCCTCGAGACAAAGCACAGATCCGGGTTATAATCCCGCCTCCATGCGGCTGATGTGAATGTACCTCGGTCTTTAGCGTCGAAGACAAGGTATGTGTTTTGTTCCTCAGTCCAGTCAACTAGTGCTGCCTCATTGTTGTCATTAGTACTGTATTTCCACATTTCGTGGTGACTATTAAAGTCTCCAATATACATGCCGGGGTGTGGGTGAGTTTTTATTACCTCAGGGGGCCAGATAGTAGCGGGGGCTTATAGATGTTCACTACGGTCACTTCTCCTACTCTGATTACTACTTCGTAGATATCATTCTCGGTGGAGGTTGTAACTAGGAAGGCATTTTCTATATCACTACGCACGTAGATTGCAACGCCTTAGAATCTGTCATACGTGGCTCCCAATAAGTCATACCCAGGTATCTTCCCTCTTAAATCGAGTTGGGCCTTATCTTCGGCATGAGTTTCCTGTATGGCCGCCAGGTCAATATTGTTATCTTGCAGGAATCTCTCCAATACTTGGCATTTTGATCTGCTTATAATTTCGATATTTAGATGGCAGACTCGGATACTGGGCCCCATTGGAACCGTTTTTTGTATCTTGCATTTTATCTGTGGGACAGAATTCCTTGTATGGGGTAGAATTCCTTCTGTGAGGTAGAAATTCACACTGACATAGCTAAGCTAGCCATCATTTCGCCGTACCAAGGCTCTTTTTGTCAGGGTGACGCAACCACATGGTGGAGACGTACTACGCAGGAAGCGCCATTGTATAAAACTCGAGCAGAATCAAGTAACATCGATTTTAATTTATTTAATGACCTTAATTACCGCATATTTCTTACCGTTATATATTCATTTATTTAATGATTATATAGTTAGGCGACTGTAGATCGTTTGCCCTAATCACCGTATACAGCTTCAATGATCAAATTTAATGATTTTAGGTCATTTTTCTTAATTATCGTATGTTTCTTACCGTGATATATTATTTTAATTAATGATTATATAGTTAGACGACTGTAGGCACTTTGCCTAAATTACCGCGTTTTTGATATCGTTATTTATCATTTTAATTAATGAATATGTAATCGGTCATTTGCCTTAATTACCGTATATAGCTTATCGTTATAAATCATTTTAATTAAAACATTTATAATTAAACAACTGTAGGCCGTTTGACGTCTATCGTTTATATTCTCGTTAATTTTCGTTTCATTTATTGATCTAGTTATCTTGCTTATCTAGCTTACCTTTAAAAGAGATACTTAATTTTACATTTAGTTAGTTAGAGAATTAATTTGGCTGGTGCTCGAATAGCCCATTGAGTTAATTATTACTGTATTTGGCTGTAAAGCTCATGGCAGTAATTCATTATAACTGAAATTTACTAGCTTAATTTGTCGCCTTGATATCGGAATTGACTTGAGCTTAAACGCTTTAGGCTGGTTACAACTAATGATATTTCCTTCATCTACGCTCTCGATTTAGTTTGCAACACGATTTTCTTATTAATTAAAGCGAGCCTAACACCAGAGAGTCGTGTATGCAATCCTGGTGTTGAGTTCGTGAGCGCCACCAGTTCTGCCAGCTAAACTAGAAAAGCTCGGCTGGCGTTGTGCGGGGTTGTTAGGCACGTTCTATTAAGCAAGAAAACATAACTTTAATTTACAGTTGGATCTATTGGCATCTGTCTATTTTTGTGTTGAATTTAAAACAGCAACAATCTTATTATGAAACTTAATAAAAGGTTATGACCGTAAAAAATCTATTAAATAACTAATCCAGAGGGTACAATATGCAGATTGTAGTGGGACTAATTCGGTTGGTAAACTCGGTACTGTATGCCTTACAACTAAAAAAACTTCTATTCTATTCGAAGTGATCACTTTAATTTACTTAAAATTAATACAGATATGTAAATCGGAACGTATGAGTTAGTAGCCGCACCAATATTAAAAGCAATAATAATAATATTAACCATCAATAATTAAAGCAACAATAATTATATCAATCGGCCAGGAAAAAAAAGAATAAATGAAGTTAATAAGAGCTATCTTAAGGCTCGGCCAACAATAAATAGATTAGATCCGAAGGTCTGCTGCTGAAAAGGCTGCAAGCTCAGCAGTTGAGGTAAAAGTGTCTCTACCCTAAGGCGAAAGTGAGACTTCTCGGCTCAAAGGTGAAACCCTGTAAAGGCTTCTGGCACCGGTAGTGTAACCTGTAGTGAAAACGGTCGTGAGACTCGGTCGTGAATATCCTCTCTTCAGTTGGAGGGTTGCCTGGAGGTTTAACTGCCTCGGTTTTATAAAGTGAGCTCGGAAAGCCTCGTGTGCAGTATTAAAATCCCGATAAATCGGTAGTGTCAAAACACAAATTAGGGACTCAACCCAATATCCCCTAGAAGGGTAGTATAAAACGCAATACTAAAAGCTGAGTCACCCACTACACTTCAGCAGCAGACACTTAATACCTCTCCAGTAAGAATTTCCAGAAGACCGAAATCATTGGTTTCAATCAAATTGCATTTGCTACTTCCAAGGAATTTAGAGGGAAAAAACTTCAGTGAAGAAAAAAAACGGTATGCGAAGAGCTTCTATCGAAGTGAAGAAATAGTCAATATGAGGAATACTTCTAAGATAATAGACAAGAGCTAAATTTCGTAAAACGACTGCGGAAGCAACAAAAAATAATAAACAATAGGAAATATTCCCAAACAAAATAATAAACCTTTAAAAATCCGAATCGACAGCAGCAATTAAGGAAAAAGATATAAGTAGAAATCCCAAATCTCAAAGTTTACAGCTATCGGTAAGAAGGTGAAACCACAAAATAACCTCAAAATCCACTAAAACATAATAAAAGAAGAAAAATATGGGAAAACCACAGAGCAATATGTGAGGGATGCGCCCTAAATCTCTAGAGGAGTATAAGAAGAAACAACAATGAGCAATCTATGCAGAAATCAACAAGCCTTAGAAGAAAATAAGCAACAGGTACTAATTTTTACTATTGAAGAGAAAGAAAAATGTAATAACTAATAATTATTCTCGAATTATCTGGTAAATAATGAAGCAGCAGCAGTATTCCTAACCAAATCAATGATCCCAACAAGTTAAAGCCATATCAGCCTGAGATTACAAGTGAAATATTCAAACCGAAAGTAGTATATGAATTTGACCGATCTAACGAGGATCAAAGGTAGGTTATTAACTAAGTTCTTACATACAGAACTGCAAGTAAACATAATTATTTTAATATAATTAAGCAAAGCTAAACTAATGCCACAATTATTCTTATTTTAGTTGTTTGATGAACCTAAGCGAACCAATAGACCATGCACTAAAATAAATACAGTCGCAAAATGCTGAAGTACAACATATGAAAAGGATCAGAATAGCCAATTATTGCTAAAAGCTAAAACATATTATGCATTAATAATTGTATGTATAATTAATTAATATGAATAAATGCTGCAACTGGAAGTCCACTAAACTTATTGACAACAAATCAAATAAATGAATTTATAATTAATTAACCGAAGAGGTTAATAGTCAATAATTCTTACCACAATATATAGAATCTTTTGTTGCTAAATGCAGCATATAAAATAAAAGTTATAATCTTTTATAGTGGCAAAATCAGACCGTTACAAGTTAGTAAACTCATATTTAGTCTGATGAAATATACTTAACGTACTTCTTGCTAAACATTAGTAGCCAAAGAAATTAGTAGAAATATTCATATTGATTAGCAGAACTCAGATCTATAGCTAATCCTATTACTAAAGACTCGTAGTAGCTTGTTTAATTAAATTCTGTTTAAAAACAGAGGAAAGAACCGAAAAGTTTCAAAGCAGCTAAATTTCCTCTCAACTTCAATCACCGTTGTTAAGATGGTAAAATTAAGTTGGATGTTTTCTATCTAAGTTTGCCGCCGTTTCACGAGTCTGCAAATATATATTGTTAAATGCGGCTGTATCAATAGCAATTACAGATCGATCGAGAATCCCGCCTGGAATGAAAGTGGATAAGATAATCCATAGGCGGAGATACTGAATCATCCTAATGTTATTGCATACGTATATTAGATTTGCTGGGCTATATTACGCCCACTTTTCATCTGTATTGACTGACAATCTTTGAGACTTTCCAAACTTCACTAAGACTGGATACTCATTAATTTTCCGAGCTGCCGAGAAATACCTTGGAGAATTTTCACGTTGAATAATGGGAAAAACTTAATCTTGGCATAAAATCTCGAAAGCGTTTCTTTTGTTAGTTTTTAGACCCTTCTCCTGTAGTAAGTTTTAGGTAATCCTGAAGGGCTTTAGGCTCTTCTTCGGTGGAACGAAAATACCGCTATTTAGAGCGGCGAGGCTTCTTGAAGGGGTTTTTAGAGAATGGATAATTATCGATGAAATAAGATTCGTCTTTTACTCTTACGGAATACAGAAATTTAAGGTAATCTAATGTACCTTTTTTGTACCTATACAGGTTGTTTCAAAGGTACTCTACAAAACTTGAATTTCGTTTAAAAGTAATGTACGTTTATTTAAGAACCTGAAAAAATTTCATGAACATGAGATGAAATACAGTAATATACAAGTAATAATAAAAGGATAAATATTACCTTAATGTCCACAATAAGCTACTATGCGCAATATATTCACCAATTGACCAGCAAAGCTCAATCGTTGAGCAGTTTGTCTTCTAACACAGGGAAAGTCACTTAAAAACACTTCCTAAGTCTCTACTTAGCTTCTACATGCAATGTACTTCAATTTCTTGTCAATAAGAATGACTCAAGTCGGAGTAAATTGAGAATATGCAGTAATATGCATAAATAACTTTGTAGCGCAATGGCGTCGAGAGTTTATTTTACCTTGGAGAGTAACTTGCACAGGAATGCATGCACTGCATGAGTGTGTAAGAGAAAAATTCAATTTCAGAAGAGAGCATGACAGGGATGCTTTTGTAGAAACGCGGTTTTAATACACGCAACAAAATGGGTTATAAAACACGCTATGCTGGGAACGCATAGGCTTAGGCTACACTCCGAGAAATAGAAATAGCACTTATGGGAAACTTTATATTATAATAAAGCAGACAGAATATTGGCCGAGTGCCAAAAACGCCTTTTACTTTTCGGCTTTTCAGAGAAAATGACTGTAAATGAGTGTTTTACTTACATGGCCGAGTGCCACAGGGAACGCTTACTATAGCGTCCTTACTTGTGTGAGAGTCAGGGAACAAGTCTTCCATGACCAAGTGCCACGGGGAGCGCGGACTATCGCGACTTACTTGGGAGAGAGTCGGGGAACAAGTCTTTTCAAGAAGGTGAGAAAGCGTCATTTTTCCTTTGGCGCGTGCACTTATCCCCACTACTGAAATATCCTTTCCGTAGAGGGCAAATATTGTAATTATAGAGAAGTTATACCAAAACTTAACATCACCGGTTATCTAAATAAAAATTATGAATTTTAACACAAATCTGGTCGAACTCTGCTGACTATAAAATTCGATTATTATAGATCGGCATTTTAGGGACGCTAAATTGACTGTTTCCGGTAGTTCGCTGTAAGAAGCACTGTGATTGGCCGGATGCGTTCTGCTTGTAGCTGACCCTGACTTGTGTTTCGAAATACGTCGATTGTATTGTTCCAAGCCGTTCTGCTTTTAGCTATCTAGCTAAACTGATGCAAATGGGGATACATGTTGTGACAAGAGATAGATTTGAAAACATGTTCAAATGGTTTTTGAACACCCTTATTCTCAAACAATTAAATTCCAGGCTTTATTAGAGAAACAAATAGACAGAAAATGGTACTATGTTAGAAACCTGGACTCTAAGTGCAGTACTGAACAAATGACAGATCACCTAATAAAGGCTAATGCAATTTCTGAGTTCAGTTGTGAATAATTGAACAATAAAGAAGATTATTTGGCCTCGTCCAAGATTTCGGCAGACCCACTAATGGGCACGCGATTTTCAACAGCAATATTTGATATTTGACTCTGGTTGTCATACCTTTTGTATTTAGAACACAATATTATATGACAGGCGAAACTGATACATGTGTTGACATATTTCTTTAGTTTTTAAGTTGGTCAAGTCAGCCAAGTTGTGAATTTTATGAATCGTTTATTGGATTGTCGGGTTTTCAAGAATGACCAGCCTCGTCCTCGAGGACAATCTTCATCCCATTCTGGGTGAACTGACAATCATAACAAAAGCGTGTAATTTTTGCAGAACTAGGACTCGTTATGTATCATTGTATTATATACTTAATCATATTAACTTGAACTCAACGTCAATGAAGCGATTACAGATTTGTATAAAATAATTTATAAAATTTTTAGATCCTGTATTTTTAAAAGTGAAAACAATAGAAAACTATATGCCACATGGTTTAATAAACATAAAATAAACCAGCTTGAATCTAGAGAAAAATGCCTAGATAGGCTAAACGAACTAGGCAAGAATAACAAACTATCCCTTCAATGGATACCAAGACACGTTGGGATAGAAGGCAACGAAAAAGCAGACCAATTGGCAAGAGTAGGAGCACAAACTCCGCTTTTAGGACCGGAACCCTTCTGTGGCATAGGGATGCACAACTACAAGGAAGAGTTCAGGAAAGAAGAGCCAATCAAATGGATCAGTCATGGGAACGTCTTCAAAGGTTAAGGCAATCAAGAATATCCCTCAACCAGGGAGATTAAAAAACACTAAGTAAGAACAATCTCCGCATACTCATCGATTTTCTTACTATCGATTGAGAAGGCACCTGGTGAGAATAAAAATTGAAAACGAGGACAGTTGACGGTTCTGCGAGGAGGAGGAGGAAACCCCGGAACACCTTCTCATGGAGTAGGAGGCGGGTGTGAACAGACGAATGGCCTGCTTCGGGTGCTGCATAGTCGAACAGTAACATCTATCCATAGAACCATCCAGACTACTTGCTTTTGTCAAAGCACTGAAGCTGGATGAGGCTCTCTGATTGAGAACCACACCAACGGCAGTACCATGGAAGGGGGACACAATAGATCTATACAGGTCGCAGTGTACTAATACCCCCAAGAAAAGCTGAGAATCTGGAAATCCTTTCACTCTTCAAAAGGCTTTCAATTGCGTACAGCTGCAGTATTTTTAATTAAGAATAGCTGTGCCAGAGAAATGTAAAGGGTCTCATTTTTAACCAGCAGACTGGTTCACGGATCTCCAATTCTCAGGACATGACTTTCAGTGCAAAACCGTGCTGCGTGCACGTTAGTAAAGGGAGATATGAGGGTCGCCCAACAAAACCACATCCAGTCCATACAACATGATATTGGTGTTGATTCTGGGACTCTGATTTTATATAAATAGTAAGAAAAGTTCAATTCACATATCTAACAAAGCGTGTTTAAATAATGTGGCATTATAATATGATAATGTTGAAAATAGATATATGTCATGCTTTTGACAAGTACTCCGGCAGTGTGCTTTGGAAACAGATAGGTCAAAATGTCTGTAAATATAAATACTCCGAATGATGATGGAATACAAGCAATAAGTAGCTTAAAAGAGGTTAAAGCCATTGGTTCAGATAAGATACCATCACTTATGTTTAAGGGTTTTGTTGATGTTTTATATGATCATGTAATGTAAGTCTAAAAACGAACGTGTTTTCAACTCATGGGAAAAGACAAAAATTTGTGATTTTTTTTAAATGATAAAGGTGATATGCGTAATTATCGGTCAATAGCAGTACCTTCAACACCTTCCAAGACTTTTGAGTCATTAATATTTAAAACTATGTATTCGACAGTAGCGCATAAGATATCATTATATCAGCATGGTTTCGTTAAATCTAGAATATTTAAGATAATATGAATCAGTGTGGAAAACTAGACATTGTTTACAGATTTTGCCAAAGCATTCGATGAAGTATCATTCATAATATTATTCGGTAACCGGAGTTTGGATTTCATGAAAATTTATAGATTTCCTGGCCACCCAGCGCGCGGAGATCCGAATGACCGGGGAGTTTACTTCCGGAATATTTTGATCCTGAAAGCACCATTATGTTCATATATTTCTACTGTGGAACCCGGAACCACCAGCGCGGAAGCGGAACGTGATTAGGAAAAACCACTTAGAGCTTCCCAGTTCTGGTGGGGTTGTCTTTCAACTCAACTCAACTCAAAGTATGCTTTATTGTCCCATAACATATATTGTTGTAAACAAAACTCTAAGCTAAAAAAAATGTGGTCAACAAGTAGTATGTGTCAGAGAGGTCAAGATACGAAGTACAAATAAAACAAAACTAACTGTGGCTGTGGAATAATAAGGAACACTGTACAGGAATATAATTACCTTATTATTTAAACATAAACATAAACATTTTATTTACGAACTTGTCATTTTACATATAATTAAAACAATAAAAAGTAATAAAAACTAGTAAAACAATAAATACGTAAAAAGTTTACTCTTGAAAGCAACAAGTTGCACAAAGAAAATTATAATTTAAGAACTAAAGCATTTAAAATAGTAAGTCAAAAAAAAACAAAATTAAATATTTGCACCTTAAATAAAACGTAGTATTCAATATAAAATAATTAAACAAAGATAGAAATTAAAATGTTTCAGTAAAAAATACTTGAATATCATAATAGGCTCTTGCAACAAGCAACCTCTTGACCTGCCTTCTAAACCTCTTTGCATCAGAAATCTGTCTTATGCTTACAGGTAAATGATTGAAGAGCAGACGACCAGTAAAAATAACTGAGTCATGTACCTGGGCAGTCCTGGGAGTGGGAAGAGACACTCTATATGTTTGTATTGTGGAATAGATAGAAGAGTGTTGCCTTAAGCTATTGCTATACTTTTTATGTATTAATGTGACTGTTTCCAGTATAAACAGGGAAGGCAAAGTTAAAACTTTGTTTGTTATAAAAAGTGGCTTACATGAATTCCTAACTTTGGCCTTATTCATGTAGCTAATAGCCATTTTTTGTAAAACAAATACTGTATGCATCAGCTGTTTAGCACAAGAACCCCAAAAACATATACCATACCGTAAATGGGATTAAATTAATGCAAAATATGCCTGTTTTGTTATGTTTTTATTTAACTCATTTGAAATAATTCTTAAAGCAAAGCAGTTGGATGAAAGTTTTTTTATTAAGAAGTTCAATGTGATGTTTAAATTTTAACTTATTATCTATTTGTAAACCCAGAAATTTATTATTATCAGTACTAGCTAAAATCTTATGTTCTAAATAAACTGGACCTAAATTGCACTTAAATGACATAATGTTGGTTTTTGAAATATTTAAACTAAGTTCTTAATTAGAGGAAGGTCATGGTTGATATTGGCCATCAACACCTCCTCATCTCTATTATTCCACAAGACTGTAGCATCAATGTAAACCTTCCAAAAATATTAAGATTTGTGATATCATTGACATATAACAAAAACAAAATGGGACCCAGAACTAAACCGTGAGGGCGTGAGGCACACCAGTATTTAAGGTCTTCTGGCTAGAGACATTTCCATTGTAAGATACTGACTGTAACCTATTATTCAGATATGATTGAAACCAGTCCACTCCTCTACCTCTGAATCTATAAATCTCCAAGTTACGCAGCAATATACTGTGACTCACACAATCAAACGCTTTTGTTAAGTCGCAGAACCATGCCGCTGCAAGCTCTCGATCATTCATCTTTAGATAAAGCCTTTCCAAGAAATTGAATATGGCATCATCAGTAGACTTTTTTTGAAGGAAACCAAATTGAAATGTGCTAAATACTTTATTTCTTATAGCAAAATTTAAAATTTGTCGCGTAACTAGCTTTTCTACAATTCTAGAAAGAGTTGGCAGTAGTGCAATTGGCCTATAGTTTGAGGGGCTTTCCTCATCTCCTCCCTTAAATAGAGGGATTATGTTAGCTACTTTTAAAGAACTTGGAAATGTTCCTGCAGCAAAAGACAAACTAATTGCTTCAGCCAAAATATTAAGAGCATTTTCAGGTAGTTTACACTCAAAATATTAGAGGAAATGCCATCCCATGCTGAAGCCTTTTTATTTTTTAATTCAGAAATAACTTCCCCAATATCAAAGATATTAACCGGCGAAAAAAAGAGTGTCTCGGGGAAATGGGAAGAATTTAAAAATATTTCAAAATTTGTATCACAATGAATAAGTTTTGATAAATTTTCAGCTATATTACAATAATACAAGTTTAGATCATCAGCGGTTAATATAATATCGTTAGAATTTTAAACCGCGTTCTTGCCCCTAAGCTCATTAACTATTCGCCAAGACTCTCTCTGTTTATTAGAGGAAGTATCAATTCTATTATAGTAATATTGCTGCTTAGCCGCTCTTACAATTTTACGATAAATGGACCTGCATGTATTAAAATAGTTGAGAAAGAAAATATTATCCATATGAAATTTCCTTAAATAGTGAAGGGATCTTAAGTTTATTCCTGAAACCTTTATTCCTTTAGTCAACCAAACAACAGGTTTAGTTTTTTGTTTTAATGGTTTGAAGGGGAAGGATGCATTAAAAATATTACTTAAAACCGTATGGAAAGTTGTCAATGGTACATTTGACACCAATGCACCATCCCAATTTACAGAAGCAGCTTGTTGCACGAACCTATTATAATTTGGTCGGGTAAATAATGTACCATGTCTCTTAATACTATTCCTCTTTTTTTATTTACTATAAACCTACAGCACACTGATCATGATCTGAAAGTCCACTATTAGATACATTGCAAATAACCTCATATTCATTAAAGTTTGATATGACATAATCGATTAAAGTAGAAGAATGAGAAGTTATTCTTGTGGGTTCATCTACATGAAGTTTCAAACCATAGGAGCTCAACATATTAGGTAGCAAGGTAATATTATTATCTGTAGTAGCAAAAGAGTCGAGATTATATCTCCACAAACAATTAAACAAGATTTTGGAGGAAGAGCTGAAATGGCACGTTCGAGTTTTACTAAGAATTCAGATACATTACCAGACGGAGAACGATATAAAACTTAAAATATAAACATTTAAACTGCGGCTATATACAGCACACAACTCAAAGACACGCTCCTCCTTGAGGTCATCAAGAATATTAACAGAGCTAAAAGGATATTCCAAGTAAAGGTCCTTATGTATTAAAATAGATACACCTCTATAACCTAATAAACGACAAAATATATCTAAAACAACATAATTTTCTAAAACTAATTTTTCATGAGGCTTTAACCAATGCTCGCAAAGTACAACCATTGTTGGATAAGTCAGATTTTCTAAAAGAATATTTAATTCATCCAATTTACCTCGATTAGACTGTAAATTTAATAGTGCTATGGAGAAATTGTTATTGTTATGTCCGGTACTAAAAATGTCATATTTCTGTAGTGGCTGGCGGGGAATTCTGATCAAAATTTTCAACAGGATTAGATTTTTGTGTTTCATTAACAATCTTTAGAAATTCATTATGAGTTATATTGTAAGTTGTTTATTATAAGTTTCATTATGTAAACTAGATTATCTTTCTGTTTAATATTATTTAAAAAACTAAGAAGTAAAATGTGATACAAAATTTACCTTATTAATAAATTGATTAAATCTATTATTAAAGCTAAACATTTTTCTAGAAATAGCAAAGTTTTTAAGATTAGGATGACTTGAAACGAAAATATTTGGGTGGATGCGAGTAGGCGTATGCATCTACCACCTAGAGCCGCTTCCACCGGAAGCATCGACATCAGACTCATTCCTTTGGTGGTCCCTAGTCTGACAGGGATAAGAATGGGGTTTATTGGGTCACTCCCCAGTGATCAGCTCCAGACTTTGTACTTTGGTGTTCTCCAGCCTGGAGATGAGATTTCATGGGCCACATCCCGTGGCAACTCGGAATGGCGGAAGCATCACGCCCCATAATAAAACTGCTATCACCATTTTGACGTTCCTGCCTGCTGATACAATGCAGCCCCGAATGGCATTACGAGTAGAACAGAATTAGGGAAGTATATTTCAATATTTTGAAAATCTAAATAGGCTTTGGTTATGCACTGAAAGAGCCTATTTACATAAAATGTACAGTACATACATTTTTATTTAATGAAAATTTGCTGACACGAATGATAGAACATACTATAGATAAAACCCCGGCCCGTTCACCGATCGATTCTTGTCAGGCAAAGATAGGAGAGTTCGACACGAATTATATGAAAGGAATGAAAATAAAAGATGTTTGCTTGAATTGTGGCTAGGCCGGTATCAAAATTCGACTTCCCTGTTCAAAAACCATTTTTGAACTCGTCTTCAAATCTAACGATTTAAT
>MU187673.1:34426-61708 GCA_016904865.1 Pissodes strobi | reverse complement strand
ACGATCAGTTTAAAGAGTGAGGTGAAAAAAAGGGCCGTTTATTCCATGTTACGGAGCTATTTTCTTACGAAGATTATGGACATTTAAAGATTTTTAAAGACAGTTAGCTCGATACCAAGCTGAGAAGTCAAACGTTTCATTAATAAAGAATTTCTCCAAGTTTATATTGAATGCAAATGATAGGGTTTTTCTGATCGTAAAAATTACATTGCTGTGTAAGATGTTGCACCAGAATAGTCATTTACCTTATTTTCATTTTCACTGACTCATTTATATTCAGCATATCTATATTATGATATATAATAATATTATATTGTGCTGAATCTAAAAAAATATTGAAGCCTCTGAAAAACAGTCTGCAGGTTTGAATACATCCGGTTTGTTTATAGCTGTTTTGAAAAGAAATTTATCATGACCGAGGGTACTAAGGGCCTAGACAAATAAGTGGTCGTAACAGAGAATTTATTCAAAATCACGTACAGCCAATAAAATGATTTAAGTTTGAGTACTTTCGAGAGCCGCAAACAAGAGAATCGTTATTCTAATACAGGGAATTTCCCGACAGTTGACATGATTGCCCTGGCGCCATGTATTTTTTTTTCAAATTAGGAGTAATAAAATTATTCGTCTCTAGGGCTATTTATTAGGAGACTTGAGCGTCCTTTATTGAATTTCCAAGAGAATGTTCTGATGTTATTTTGTAGGAAATAGTAATAATTATAACGAAAATTGCTAGTATTTTTATTACTAATGTCTCTAAACCACTATTACTACATAATTTAGGAATGTTAGATGGTTGTGATCGGTGTAGTCATCTGACAGAGATAATCCAAATTGTTAATGCTAGTCTTCTATAATGAACTATAGGTGAGCGTTCGCGTCTTTCCAGCCAATAAAAGTCATTGAGAAAGAGAAAAAAGAGCGATTTTTCATGACATAAGATTGTTTCTTTACAGCAAGGTTTAAACTGTATTGTTGCATGTTTTTTACCTAAGGGTTTAACGCGTAGAAATGTGTACAATTCCAAAGTATTTCGAAGATATCCATAAAAACCCGTTACATGTTAGTAAATTGTAGCTTAATTTTTAAAAGAAAAAAATTAGAGCACCTTTTCGAAAAAAACGTTATTTTTAAGACACATAATAGTTATTTATGTATCTAGGACGAAAAGTGAATATTTAAGGTATGACTAAATTTTAACGGCAGAGGTGCAGTCGAGGATGAAAAATTTACCTTGAAGCTGCTTTTCATTCTGTCATGTCACGTTTCTGAAATGTCTACTATTATAGTTGTGCAGTGTTTTATTCATATTCAGTTATCAAAATGGATAAAGATCGTATACCGCAAGATGTTATGGAGGAAGCAGTAAGAAAAGAAATAAATTTCGACTAAACCCATTCAATCCAATATGAAAAAGAATATGGGTTGTTTAATGAGTGGAGAAGGATTAAAAATGTTACTGTTATCAATAAAGATGTTCTTTTAGCGAATGTTTCTGTAGACAATATCCAAGTTCTAAAATTATCTATTGCTGATTCCCCTTGAATTAATAGTCGAAAACATTAAAATCTTCTTCACTGTGGTCCAAGTTTTCAATGTTGCATTCAACATTACTTGCTAAGAAAGATGTTGACATTGGAAATTTTCTTAAAATTAACGCGTTTTTAAATAAAGAATCTGTTGAATATGAACGAAAAAATCGCCTATAACGAAGAAAGGAGAGATAAATAAATTCATGACGGGGGCCCCGTCGTCGTCGGTAGCTTGTGTTTTATTTAACCTAATATATGTACTTTAATTTCATTGTTATTGTTTCAAGTTCCTTGCAAGAAAATATATTACCGACTCTAGCAAAGTAAAGTTGTTGGAGAATGAGAGGTTGGACTACCACAAGCTGCTGTTATTTTGTGCAATTAAAGTAGGTAGTTGTGTTTTATTTCGCATAATATAATATGTGTTCAAGTTTTTTTGCAAGAAGACATACTTCTACCATCTTTGGTGGTGTAAAGTTGTTAGAGCATGATAAATTGAACTACAACAGCTGATTTTTCATTATTTTGTGCTAGTAAAGTCCGTAGTTTGTGTTGTATTGAACGTAATAAGTGTATTTTAGCTTCTTTGACACTGTTTCAAGTTCCTTTACCAATAGTAGACTAAACTGTTGGAGAATGATAGACTGGGCTACCAGTAGCTGATTTTTCATTATGTTGTGCAACTAAAGTCAGTAGTTTATGATTTATTTAACATAATATGTGTATTTTAATTTCATTGATACGGTTTCAAGTTCCTTGTAAGAAAATATACTACTACCAGCTCCAAAGACATTTAACCTGAAGAGACGGGACAAATGGTTCTTTGTTTTCCCCCAACATTGAGGCACATTCTATGGTCGATAGATGTAGCGTTGCCAAATTTTTAGTTTACGAGTTACTGTACATACTTTTTTCATATTAAATTATAACACTAAATACTTATTTTCCCCATTTTTGATTCATCAAAAACCGGTTCTAGAATTCTTACATGTCAATCTGGCAATGCCGCTTCCCTTGGTTCCGCCTTGTTTTACCCCCAAAATATTTATAGTATGCACGTAGTAAAGTAACTGCACCAATAGATTGAGAGCATTGGAGGTCGACGACCGACGGCTCTTCCCCATTCGAAGTAAATATACTAACTTGGTAACGTTTCAAAACCAGTGAAGGCACTGCTGTAAATATGTTTATCTGCTTTAGTTATATCAGCGAATATTAACTACGACAAGAAGGCCCACTCAATGGCCAGAGAGCGCTACAAAGGAATCGTCGTTTATTTTCTTCGTTGCCTGGTAACGATCGGCGAACTTCGCCGCACACAGGTTGAATTTAAATAAAAGCTGGCCATAAACGATATTTTCGTTTGCGGTATATTTAACCAAATTTATGACGAAATTATTTATAGCACTCTAATACTCTAGTTGGCTTTGGAAAAACACAATTGATATCTTCTGACTTGTTTGCAGCGCCCTGTCAAACTTACGGTATGGGTTTTTTTTATTATTATCACCAAATAAATATTTTGATAAAGTTTGTATTCAACTGGCTGTTTCAAACATCTGTTACCGTTTTAATTAGTTATTATTGATAACAATACTCAAGGTGTGTAATAACTAATATTTAAAAGATTTTGATTTTTTGTTAATGATTTCACCATCTTTCGGAATACAAATATTCTGACAAAAGACATCAAGAAGAAAATGTTGCTCGAATTTGCCCCATCTTTTAATGTTTAATTAAATTTTGACGATTTGGGTGATTTTAAAATTGGTTAAAGGTTTCGCACAATATTTTTACTGTATATTGCATTTCTATTTTGTAATACAACACAACTAAAAAATAGCGATATTATCTTATATCGAATATTGACTCGACTATAAAATTTACGCGTGAAAATTAATCTGACAAAGGATGAGCTGGTCTATGGCCGCCCCGTCAAAGGTCGCCTGCCAACATGATTGTTTTATTTGTATCATGGCCTGCCGATATTCTGCAAGTTTTCGCGCGGGGAAGGAGACACACCGTTGACATTCCGCCGCGGAGAGTGATCCTTCTTATCATATAGTTTTGCCCAAATACATAATAAAAAGATAAAGACTGATGTACTATACGGCTAACGTGCTAACACTCCGTTGAGGTTATGTGTTGGTGTTATACCTAATTGTGCAACAACTGAAGCAAGATTATCAGAAAATGGCGCGTCGAAATGAGGATCCCTTATTGGCTAAATTTGTAACGTGTGCAGTTTTCCCTGCTGCTGTCTTGTTTGAGCATTTACGTTTCTCTGTTTTTTTGCTTCATATGTTGTACTGAAAGTATTTTCAAATGGTTTTATGTCATTTAAATTACCCTTAACGCAACGCATTATTAAATTGGAATTTTAAAACCTATATCTGTTGTAAAGTCGTCGGTACGGGTGGGCAAGAAATTGAATAATCGATTAAACGCTTAATATTCTAGCAAATAACTGAATAATCGATTAATCGAAATAATCGATTATCGATATTTTCTGAAATATTAATCGATAAGTCGATTAATCGGTAATTTCTTAAAAGTGAATCGAATAATCGATTATTGTCGCCCACCCCTAATCCCATAATATTGTAGTAAGTGAAACTGAAGCTGAAATTTCGGTAGAATCATTAATGCTGATGCAAGACTGATGTTATTATAAAAAGATGTAATAAATACTTTCGCTGAATCAGCAGATAAAAATTTATAATTTAGTTTTAATTTGTAAATATGGCTTTGATATTACCTTGGGAGAGTCAGAATATAAGCAAGTGTTTTTGAACAACAGATGCACTGATGCTTCTATATTTTTTACTAGTTTCGTTCCTATTAGATTAATTTTTAAAAATAGCGATAACTCTGAAATACATGTATGGCAAAATTGCAGGCCCTCATCAACGCGTTTCTGTGGTCCGCTTAACATTCATTTTGCTCGTGAGACTCCTGAATTAACCGTTGCAAAAACAAAATTTGGATCATCGAATTAAAAATTTAAAACCCTTTTTTTACAACGAAGGAGCCCTTAATTTGCAAAATCATTTTTTAAAACGGTTTAAGTACATACAAATGATTTTTATACATGATTTTTATCGTTAGTGATAATTGATACACCCTATATAAATATAGATGATGAGCTAAAAATTCAACAATTATTTGTCTAAAACACGATATATTAAACGTGTAATACTTAATAACTTTTATGTCTTATTTCTGGTAAACCTTATTATGGCCAGCTTTCCTAGAAATTCGACCAGTGTGCGCCGGGTCCAAAGGTCACATGCCAGTATCATGCTAGTTTTCGCGCGGGGAAGGAGACATACCGTTGACGTGCCGCCGCGGAGAGTGAATCTTCTTATCGTAGTTAATATTCGCTGGTTATATTATATACCTACCTAATACGGGTACTTATTAATACAATAGCTTTATAGAAATACCCTAACAATTTACTGGTTTAGCAAATCTAAATAAACCAATTACAATTGCCAATACTCTAGATTTAATCTTTTTTTCTAGATATACCAGTTTATTTAGGAGATTCAGCATTTATAAAGAATTGAAAATATATTTTTAATAGGTATTTAATAGAAGAAAATAGTTATTAAGCTACTTTTTGAATATATCATTAACCAGATAATATTTGTCATATTTTATATGCTTTTAAATAAAATTTGTATGCTTCAGTTCCTTTTTATTTGTCTCAAAAATAATGATAAGCAATTTATTTTTAGGCTAGCAGTGGTATGATTTAATTTTTCGTTTAACCATTGGGAGCAGAAAATCCCTATGTGTCACAAAAACGTTTAAATCGGGATAAAATTGCGTATTTTTGGTATCTCATAAATTTCGTGTTCAAATTTGAAATTATTCAGGAAATAAGTTTTCAGGAATTTTATTTCATTATTAGCTGCTGAATAGTACCTATATTATGCAATGACCATTCATTGCAAATGTAAGTTGAATATACTCTTTTTCTACGACTGCCCTGAAAATAGACAAAAACGCACTAACAACTGCTCTGGAAAACTGGACATTTCACACGCTTATTCGGGTATTTAGATTAAAGGGTTTCGTCTCCGTTTTAGAGCTTCGCCCTCAAAGGTCCCATTACCAGATCTCTAAAAAAGGGGGCCCAATTATAGGGCTTCACCCCACGGGAGCCCCTTTTGCAAAACTTTAGAAAATGTAACTCTTATAGCAGGGGCCCCATTTTAAGACTTGAGGCCCCATTTTAGGGCTTCGCCCCCGGGGGCTCCATTGCTAAATCTGTAAAAAATGGGACTCCCGTACCATAGGCCCCATTCTAGGGTTTCGCCCCCTGACGCCCCATTTTAGGGCTTCGCCCTCGGAGCCTCTTTTTCAAAATATTTGGAAAATAGGGACCCCACTCCGGTGGCCCCATTTTAGGACTGTGCCCCTAGTTATAGTTTAGCGAGAATTTCCTATTCACGTAGCTTCCTTCATTAGGAATAAAATGTTCTGATAAATCAATAATAAAAATGTTTCCCGTATAACATGTAATTTTCTACCACACTCCCAGTGGGGCACCCTCCCTGTATGTAGCAGTCGTAGAAAAAGAATAGTGTGCTACACGTGCTGAAAAGACTTTTTACACTCATGAGACTTTATGACACTCGCTTACGGCTCGTGTCACCAAACTGTCTCATTCGTGTGAAAAGTCTTATTTTCAGCACTTGTTGCACAATATACTATTTCTATTTTGGTATCATAAAGAAGTCTTTTTCGATGACTGGTTGCTATGATATTAACAAAATTGTGCAATGTCAAAGCTCACTAGCAAAAATTTCGACACCTCTTTGAATGGGATTCCTAATAATACAGACGTCAAAAGTGACAAGATGGCCGTCCAACTTTTGATCGCGACTTGAATAAATTAATGTTTTTCATTAAAAAACGTGCAAAATAGCACTCTTCGCCCAGTTTTGTTTGGTTTCAAATGGACGTTTTAAAGCCTGAATTTGTGCGACGCGACGCGACGTATAGCTTTTTTGTATTTCGTGAGTGATTTCCTATAAATATTTTTTATAAACTTTATATCAAAGTACCGATGGTCTTGCGGTGTGAGGTATGCAAAATCTCCAGCTATTATCATCCGAACCTGAGTTTCCACAAGTAAGTAAAAGTAAATGAAACACAGTAGTACAGTGGGCACCATTTTGTGATGTGTTTAATTAATATTTTATAATATTTACCTATGCATGTGATATTAATGGATAATCTGATATGTTTGCAGTCATTTACCAACCTCTATTAAATCATTTTTGAAGTGAATACTTCTTTGGATTCATGGCAGTGGTTTTGCAAGGACACGGAAAAATTTCGTGACACAGCAAAATAACTAATTTGTGTTAACTAACCTTCAGAACCCATATCTAACCCAAACTAGCTCAATCTAACCCACACACTATAAATAAAACATAAATATATTTTAAATAATGCACCCGAATAAATACCATCATTTCAAATTAAACGTATTTACTTTATTGAAATTATTATTATGATGGACTCACATTTTCAAAGTCTACGTCTATGAACTGTCCTTGCTTTCGTTCAGGCGGGGGCGGGAAATACTACATTTAGTAGTGGGGACGAAGTTTGACAAAAGTTTGTACACGATTCATAAAAATATAAAGAGGCGGGACAATCGTTTTGTTGATATTTTTGCAAGATTTCGGATTTTTATGAATGAGTTGTCGGGTCTCTTTAGGTTAAATGTTTTTGACCAGCTCCAGCAGAATAAGTTTGTTGGAGAATGAGCGGTTAAACTAGCATCAGCTGCCTTTTTCCTATTCTGTGTAATTAAAGTCGGTAGTTTGTGTTTTATTTAACATAATATAATATGTGCTTTAATTTCATTGCTGCTGTTTCAAGTTTCTTGTAAGAAAATATACTTATATCAACTTTAACAGAGTAAGGTTGTTAGAGAATGAGAGGTTGGACTACCACAAGCTGCCTTTTTGTTGTTTTGTGTAATTAAAATCGGTAGTTTGTGTTTTATTTAACGTATTATGTGTATTTTAATTTTGTTGATACTGTTTCAAGTTCCTTTAGAGAAAATATATTTCTAACAGCTTTAGGGGACTAAACTTGTTAAATAATGATAGACCGGACTACCACCAGCTGATATTTTATTATTTTGTGCAACTAGAGTCGATAGTTTGTGTTATTTTTTTAATGTAATATGTGTATTTTAATTTAATTGATACTGTTTTAAGTTCCTTTTGAAAAAATACATTTCTACCAACTTCAGCAGGATAAAGTTGTTGTAGAATGAGAGGTTAGACTACCATCCGCTGCCTTTTTGCTAATATGTGTTTTAATTTCATTACTGTTGCTTCAAGTTTCTTGATCTTCCAGTTTATCACCCAGTTTACAAGCTTGTCGGTTGCCACCTGTAGCACAGCGCTTATCCTCGTTGGGTCGTTGAGGTCAAATTGCATCATTTTATGGTCAGCATACGATGAAATTTGCGCGTTGTCAAATGATGGTGTATCATGTGTGAATATTGAGAGATGGGTCCAAGGGTTAAGCCCTGCTGTACCCCTGCCTTAAGTGTCGTAGGTCTGGTCGTTTTGCCTTCAGTATCAGTATCAGTATCAGAAGGGGTGGCCCCTCGCGGGCCTTGCACTTAGGCCACCAATTGGGCCCGTTGTGCCCCCAGCCCGCATTAGAGAACCTCCAGGATGCCGGTCCTCCTTAAGAAAGCCCGCATCTCCTTCAGACTAACACGACGCACTGAATCTGGCTCGATCGACGTCACGCCAAAGATTCTGTATCTTGCCCAAGCGAAAGCGGGGCATTCCGTAAGTAGATGGTATGGGGTCTCGTCGTCCTCCATGCACCATCTACACTCCCCCTCCTCTGCAATTCTCAGCAGGGTCAGGTGCCGTCTAAGCCTACAGTGCCCTGTGTAGAATCCTACCAGGGCCCTGCACTCGTTCCTAGGTAGGCACAACAGCCCCCTGGCGAGACTCTTCGCGGGACCATGTATCATGAGCCTGGTCTGTCTCATCCCCGGAGCCGTCCGCCATACCTCCTCCGCCCGACCCTCCATCCAGGCCTCCAAGGCTCTTTCGCGAACACACTGAGCGATCTCCACACAGGGAGCAGGCCCCAAGTGTCTGCGTGCGGAGCCTTCTCTGGCTAAGGCATCAGCGGCCTCGTTTCCCGGTACACCCGAGTGTCCCGGTACCCAGACCAGCGTGACCTTTTTAACCTTTGTAAGTTCAATCAGCCAGCTTCTGCACTCCCTTACCAACAGAGAGCGCGTGCGGACCGACTTCAGCGCCATGAGTGCGG
This sequence comes from Pissodes strobi, assembly GCA_016904865.1. Lineage (NCBI taxonomy): Eukaryota > Metazoa > Arthropoda > Insecta > Coleoptera > Curculionidae > Pissodes > Pissodes strobi. The sequence continues at coordinate 52,847 of MU187673.1, read as the reverse complement.
CCTTGCTGTCGGAGCAGAAGAAAATCCTCCCGCCAACGACATTGAGCCTTAACGACTCCCAGACCCCCATCATGATCGCAAAAATTTCCGCTTGGAAAACCGTAGTGTGCTCGCCCAGTGAGGCAGATAGCTCCCGCCCCAGGGCCTCACAGTACGCACCAGCTCCGGACATTGTTCCCATTCTGGACCCGTCTGTGAACCAGACTAGCCCATCCCAGGTTCCCGTCCTTCCCTCCGTCCAATCCTCCTTTGTAGGGAAGAGGAAGTTCAGCCCCTCGGGAAATCCTATCCCAGGAACCATCGCGTCACCTGGCATCCCCAGAATGGCTAGGTCCCTAGACAAGCCCCGCCATAGACCACAATGGCCCTGGCAGGAGCCGTTGTCACTCCACATCCCCGCATCAGCCAATCTCATAGCCGCTCTGGCTGCCTCGTGCCTCACCCGGTCCGCCAACGGGGGCAACTCCACCAGCACCTCCAGGGCCCTCGTGGGCGCCGTCCTCATAGCCCCGGTGATGCAGAGGCATGCAAGTCGCTGTAATTTGTCCAGCACTAGTCTGGACGCCATTTTCATGGATCCTGGCCACCAAACAACCGATCCGTGCATGAGCATCGGAGCGATCATCGTCCTATAGATCCATAACATGGTTTTCGGCCCAAGTCCCCTGGTCCCTCCCAGCGCCCTGCGGCAAGCCCACAGGGCACTGAGCGCCGCCGCGGTCTTGAGCCGAATGTGTTCCTGAAAGGTCAGTTTGGAGTCCAACCAGACACCCAGGTACTTGACGCATTTCTTAGCCACAAGGGGGGTCCCTTCCAACGTGATGTTGGGAGAGACCTCCAGCTTCCTTTTCCTGGTGAAGATGACCATCTCTACCTTGTTGGGATTCGCTCTGAGTTCGTTATCCCTACACCACTGTGAGAACCTTGTCAGTGCTTCCTCCAGAAGCCTCTGCAATATTCCCACCTCAGTACCTTGTGCCATAATCACAACATCGTCTGCATAGGCCTGTACATAGACCCCATGCTCTGCTCTCAGGATGCGTAGGATCTCGTCCACCACTAGACACCACAGAAAGGGGGACAAAACCCCACCCTGAGGACATCCCCGCGATGACTCAACCCCAACCACCTCATCTTCCAGCCTAGCCTCGACCCTCCGCCCGGTGAGCATGGAGCGGATCCAGCTCGTTATGACCGGACCCACCCCTGTTCGCTCCACCGATCGACAGATCGAACCCACGGCTGTGTTATTGAAGGCTCCTTCAATATCCGCAAACACGCACACTGATAGCCGTCCGCCCCCCAGCCCCTCCTCCAACCTGGATACCAGGTGATGAAGAGCCGAGTCCACCGACCTGCCTGTTCGATATGCGTGCTGTTCGGAACTCAGAGGGGCCCTTAGAGCCACCCACTCCCTGAGGTATCGGTCCACCAGCCTCTCTAGTGTCTTCATCAAGAAGCTGGTGAGACAAATGGGTCGATACGATTTCGTATCGGTGTAGTCGTTCCTTCCCGCCTTGGGAATGAACACCACTCTGCTGTGCCTCCAGGGCTCCGGCACATACCCGTGTGCGATAGAGGCCCTGAAAACGTCCACCAGCGGCGTGCTGAGGAGTCCTCCGTCACGCTGCAACAGCGCCGGGAAGACTCCATCCCCACCTGCTGCCTTAAACGGGGCGAAGGTCTCAATCGCCCACCTTAGCCTATTGTAGGTGACCATCTTTCTGGCAGTGCCGTAGTCAGCTCTAATGCTGAACCCGGCCCCGCCCTCACCTCCCCGGTCCATACCTGTTGAGCCTGGGAAGTGTGTGGTCAGAAGCTGGTGCAGAGTATCCGCCGGTGACGACGTATAGCCGCCGCCTGGCTTACGGACACTGCCCAATTTGACGAGTGGATCCCTTGACAGCACCTTGCAGAGCCTAGCAGCAGCCGGGGCTTGAGATACCCCTCCACAGTAGGCCCTCCAGGCACTCCGTCGCGATCCTCTCAGCTCTCTTTTGTACTGCCCCCGGGCCTCTTTATATAGGTCCCAGTCAGTATCTACCCCGCTGTGTCTAGCTCTATTGAAGAGCCGTCTCAGCTGTTTCCTAAGGTTCTCCAGGGTGGAATTCCACCAAGGAGTTTTCCCTTTACAGTGACGCTTAGTCACGGGGCAGCTGCTTGCGAAAGCCCCGGCCATCGATGATCCTATCCACCTTGCGGCGTCATCCAGCTCATCGGCGGCCCGGTACTTCCTCGGCATGTCCCTTATACGCCAGCCTAGCTCCTCCCTATAGAGGTCCCAGTTGGTTGCTCTGGGGTTCCTAACCTCCTCAGCTCTCGCTGAGGAAGGGCCCAGTTCTATAGTGATGTATCTGTGGTCCGACATCGAGTCCTCCACAGACACACCCCATTTCGTAATATCCGGGAACAAATCCCTGGTGCACAGAGTCAAGTCTATGACCGAGCTTCGTCCCGTAGTAAAGAAAGTGGGCTCACTCCCTCTGTTGGCCACCTGCAGCCCCACAGATGCAATGAATTCCAACAATTCTTCCCCTCTCCGATTGGATCCAACACTGCCCCACACTATGTGATGCGCGTTGCTATCACATCCAATCAGGAGTGGGATATCTACCTCCTCGCAGTAGGTAACCAGATTCCTGATTCCCTCCGGCGGACAAGGTTGATCGGCTGGGAAGTACGCTGACGCTAGTACCACCCTCTGTACACCTACGCTTGTAGGTATCTTGACCAGGATAGGGACCAGGTCCCTGGTAGCCTTATCCCTTAGGAAGAAGGCCTCCAGTCCCACTGTCAATATACCTGCTCTGGGGTCCCCCATAGTCGGATCCGGTGTATACAATACAGATCCCGTCATGGACAGCCCCTTTACCCTGGATTTGACAATCCAAGGTTCCTGAATAAGTACAATTGCTGTACCCTCCTCTACTATCTTCCTGCATAGGTGGGCCGTAGCAGCCCTACTATGCTGCAGATTTATCTGTAGAATGGACATGGTCAACGCCCACCCTTCATTCGTGCTGAAGAGCGCCCCTCAGTCTGAGTCAGACTGACGGAGCTCTTCCTCTGTGGCACCTCCCGGAGGAGGCCCCACCTCTTCGCTGGTCACTGAATAAGGAGCGGCTAGCGGCGATCCCACCATGGCAGAACCGGCAGCCGCCTCAGAGGCCCCCACGTCCACGTCCATGGCGAGCTCACACTCGGGGCCCTCCTCCGGAGAGCTCCCGTCTGGAGCCGCTGACCCCTCCTCAGATCTCGACCCCGATGCGGTCAAGGTTACCCTTACCTGCACCGCCAAGCAGAAGAGGAGAGAGCCCCTGGACGCGATGGTATCAGCGGACCTGTCGTCCACCCCCATCACAATCCTGGAGCCCTTCTCCTCCGTCGTCCTCTTCCAAACTCTCCACAGTCGGCAGTCCAAACCATTCTGGACCTCCAGGCAGCGGACTATTGCCTCATCAGACACGTCCGCCGCCAGCCCAGGAATCCAGACCGCCGCCCTCCTAAGCCTCAACCCTTGCGGGTCCACCTCGACCAGGTTCGCGACTCCCCAGGGCCTGACGTTAATCAGTTCCCTGCGAATCCACCCCCTGGATTCCTCGTCATCCGCGACGATCAGGATATGGCCCCGCCACACCCTGATCGTGCGAATTCTCGGGGGAGATACATCTCCCCTCATAATGCTGAGGCTTACCCAGCGATTGAGGGTCCCGATGAACCTCAGCACGTCCTCTGGAGACAGGTTTGTTTCCTGCCCCCGAAGACCCACCAGGATCCTCGGTCCCCCCGCTGTGGCCGCCTGAGCGTATGACTGCGGGGCCCCTTGTGTGGAGCCACTCACAGTGGTACTTTCTTTCGCGAGTTCCTCTCTTTTGGTACCCGCCTTCTGCCGGGCTTGCCCAGGTGCCTTCGGATTGGCCCCTGAGCCGACCTTCCTTTTCCTCTTCCCGCCCGCCGTTTCCGGAGTGCCCCCTACGGAGCCTTCCGTTGACGGCGTGCCAGGTTGAGTCTGCGCCGAGGACGAGCTCTCTGTCAGTCCAGCCGCCAGGAGCCTCTTCCTCTTCGCCTTCTTTTTCTGAGCCCCGCTTCTGTTTTTGGAGCGGGACCCCATTCCACTGGCTGACGGCCCAGCCGTGGCCGAGCCCGAGCCTTAGTCTTTTCATAAATTCTTCGGTCTGTTACGTAGTTTCTTATGTGCTTGATGATCCGGTCAGAGTAGCCCCCTACTATCATCTTATAGTACAACCCCTGATGCCGTATTCTGTCGAAGGTTCTTTCTACGTCTAGAAAGATTGCGCCTATCGCTTGGTCGTTGTTAAAACCGCCTGTTATATTATCTACTACTTTTAGAAGTATAGTAACTCCATTGAGTGTCTCTTGCTGAATCCGTATTGGAAGCAGGGGATTGTATCGAGTTCGTTGGATTCGTCGTCGAGTCTTCTCAGGATCACTCCCTCAGCCACCTTGTTCACAGGCGAGAGGAGACTGCTGGGTGTGTAATTTTCTGGATAGGTCTTAACCTTACCTGGCTTAGGTATTACGATCATCAAGTCTGATCATCGCGTTGGTGATGTTAGCCTGGCTGTGATTCGTAGTATGGGAAGCCTTATAAGCCTCAGGTTGCTGATTTCGGCAGCACCTGGTGCTTTTCTGACCTTCAGCCTCTTTATGGTGCTTGCAATCTCATTTAGTGAGGTTGGTACACCACATCTAGGCTGAATGTGTCTTTATTCGAGGTGCCTGACTCTTTCTTGGACGTTTGCGTGTAGTTCTTCATCCTCGTCAGGATGTTTGTTTAATCTTCTTAGGATTCACAGAGTTTCAGCGAATAATTTCACCTTGTCCACGTCCGCGTCCCTCTTGCCCCGCTTGAAGGTGGGATAGGAGTCTTTGAATTGCTGACTGCCCTCTGCATCTGTCAGGCTGATTGATCTTTGAAGTTGAGCTCTCTAAGTCTCCTTAGCCAAGATTCGTCTCTGTGCGCCTTTATTTATGTTTTTAAGATGTTGCTATGGTAATTAAGTGCCGCTCTGTCATTCCCTCTGCCAGTTCTAGCATATATGTGCCTTAATCTCCTGTTTGCTCAAATCATGTTTTTGAACTCATCAGAGAGATCATCATGTCTTCGGCTATAGAAGAGGTCTTCTATAGCAGTACTATTATTAAACGCCTGGATGATGTTATTTTCCGAGTTTTCTACTTATAATTCTAGCTACTGCGTATTATTTATACAGCTTATTTCGATGGTGTCTTTGATATTCTTCCTAAGCCAGTTGATCGTATTTTGGTTCTCACGTTGGATCTTCTAAGTCTCAGATTAACATACAGCATTATAGGGTTGTGATCTGATGTCCCTTCTACTATAGCATCTATATCCGTCTCGTGTTGGACGTGTTGCAGAAGTGCTATGTCCAGGATTTCCGGATTGCCCCTACACCTTGGGATGAATGTGGGCTGGTTCAATCCCAGTACGATAAAATTTCTGTTTTCACATTACTGTGCTAAATCTTCGACCATTCTGTTTAGTCTTGTAATCCTTTACTGCTGATGTTTGCACTTTAGTTAGTTCCCGAATGATGCTCTTGGGGCTAGGGTCTCGAGTTAGTTCTTCTATGTCTACTTCTTGGAGTAGATCTTGAGGTGCTAGATAAGCCGTAGACGACCATTGAAGAAAAACCGGAAAAGAAAAACGTAGTATATTTGACCTTCAACAATCAAATTATTTTGTGTTTTGTATGCCATAATCCAACTAGCGTCAACTGTGCGTCAAAAGTAACCAAAAATGGTAAGCATACTTTTTAAAAAGTCCATTGCTTGCAATTTTAATATCTCTTTTGTTATTATCATTATTAGATTTGCTTTTGTATTAATTTCCAAAATTTATTATTATTTTTGATAACTTGTTTTATTTTCGTTAATTTTCGAAACATTTATTACCTTTGAAGTTCCACCCAAATACCACAAATCATCTTAACCCAAAATATAAAAGCCGCCCCACTACGGAGACAGTGTGCGAGTTAAAGCAAATCTGATAAATATCTGCCCCTTGATGAACTCGTCTAAATTCAACTCCCTTTTAAACTGTGGTTGTATATACATACCTATCTCGGATAATTTTCAGTTACATATTGATAATGAATATTTCCTAACGACTTGCAAGTATTTTCTTAATGTAAAAAATATGTGCTTAATAATGGAAATTAGTAAAAAGCCAATGGAAATATTATAGGATTTAAAGAAATCCTAATTAAACTAAGTATGGCATGTCCGATGTTTTTGAAGTTTAGCCCAGATTTTGTGATTGCTCCACAAATATGTTAATTAACGAATGCGAATTTTTGTCAAAGGTCGTGAGAAATTAATTCCTCAAAAACTTATCTATATTAAATGAAAAATTTCATTGTCTCAAAATGGAATAATAATTTTCTATTACATGATTACTTACTTTCTAGAAGACAACTCATTTTATGTTGTGCATAATAACTTCTTGCACGTTGCTGACCGTTTAAACCTTCCTTAAGTTTTTAAACCTCTAAACGTCATTAAATACTTTCCACCATCTACTCGTTTCATCAATACGAAAGTTTTAGTCAATCATTGTTCTTTAACAAAGTAACAATAAAATCTGAAAAGCGGGTTTTAAAGAAATCTGAAAAATCTCACGTCCTATATTCCAACCATCAATAAAACATAACATGAATGCCACATTTTATAAAAATAATACACCTTTTATTAAGACCCCTAATATTATACCACTTTCTCTATTATATAAAATAACACGTTGTAATGCTACAGACGAGTCTTGAAATCACAGGATTTAAAATATTTAATACCTTCAAAAATAAAATATTGGCTAAATTATTTCTAAAATATTGGATTTTTCAAGAATTTGAGAGCGTACCTATTCTTAGAGCCACTACTTTGAACTTGGTTTAGTCACTCGTAAAATAAATCAATGTTTTGAATGTGTCAATGCCGGTATGACTAGCGGTAACGGTAACTAATCAAAGTTTAAAATAGTAGGTCTTAAAATCATAAATTTTAAACAAGAAAAACAGAGTTATTCAAGGAGGACCAAACAGGACCATATTTGAGATTTTTCTCGTATTTTTTAAACATTTTTAAATAACCATCTTGTGTATTTTTCCCGTAAAATCGAAAAGAAAACTTAAGAAAATGATTTGTATGCAAACAAAAGTGATACGATATTTAATTAATATGACCCACCTTATTTATTGGTTTGTTTTTGAAAGCATCTAATTTTTTCGATACATTTCAATAAAAAAAAATTCTTATTCATTTTCACCATTATTTAAGGAAACAATGTTTTTAGTAACAAGAGAATTGATTCATAATATGATAACTTTGCTATTTAAATTAACAATAGATACCTGAAATGCCAAACACTGTCAGAGTCTAGCATTTACTACTACTTAACTTAATTGCGATTTTCAGCGGTGTGATTTTGCTGCCAGTACTTGTAGGCTTGGTGTTTCCTACCTACAGCTCTTTCGCATCTTCAGCCAAACCAGGGCTTTCCTTTTGATGGTAACTTGATGGAATTTGGGATGTATGCTTCCATTCCTGAGGAGATTACTTGTGTGATCTTTTCGCAGCAGACTGACGGGTGGTCAGTACCAAAGCAGACGTCGAGCCAAGGAAAACCTAAGTAGAACTCCCTTAGATCGTCCCAATTTGCAGAATTGTAATGCCAGATTTTGCGAGGCAATGGTGGGTCCTTCTGTATGAGTGGCAACTCACACACCGTTGTAATAAGTTTGTGGTCGGAAGTAGTTTAATGATATCTACACATCTGTTATATTTAAGCCGGGTACTCATTGACGAACTGCAACCGTTATAGCAACCCCAAATTCCCTAATGTGGACGTGCTGCGAACCAAGTTCTCGGGCACACTTGGAGCAGCTCGCAGCGATCTGCCACTTGTCGGTTTTCAGGACGAACACGAATCAGATTCTCAGTTGGTTCGTGGACGTCGGTTTGGGAGGTTCGATCGTGTGGTACGCCCGTTAGTGTTCCAATCAACAAAAATATGAGCACGTGGGATAAAGAAAAGGTTTTGGCATTAACTGAAAATTACAAAAACATGTCTGTAATATGGGATCCAAAAAATAAAGACTATTACAAGAAACATTTGAAAGAAGATGCTTGGGCTGAAATTGGTTCTGTAATAGCCACTGATATGTTGCAACTTCAAAGCTGCAAATAACGAAGATCCACTCCACTGCTCTCTTTCTACAGTATATGGCGCCACCACCGTCGAGGACGTTTATCTTCAATTAATGCGTCTATTAAAATAAATGCAGTACTGGTTATCATTTCTCTTGGTATCGACATTGCGGTGCGAGCTCTCTGCGAACAGGCGAGAAGCAAGAACGTTGAGCAATTCCGATAATATTGATACAGTAACGTTTGCAGTCACAGTTGCAGTTGCAAAATGAATTCAGGCTGTTTCTAAGTCAACAAACCTTCAGGCAAAATATTCGACACGTTCATATAACAATGTTTTGACTAATAATAACTATCCTATTGATTTCATTCAAAAATGCTTTATAGAGTTTGAACAACCAAACATTAGACAAAATCAAAATATACCTATTTCGAACCTCTTTATTATTCCTTATATTCCTGGTTTATCAGACAAAATAAAACGAATAGGTAATAAATTTAACATACGTACTCTTTTCAAAACAGAAAACACCCTTAGTTCCAAACTAACAAAAACAAAACCACTCAATGAAAATGAAACTACTAAAAATGTCATCTATAAAATACCATCATGTGAATGCAATAAATTTTATATAGGTGAAACCTGTAGACCCTTATCAAAACGTATAAAAGAACACCAAACTTATATTAAAAATATACAATTCCACAAATCACATATTTGTCAACATGCATTTGATAACAATCACAGAATACAATGGAACGCTTCAAGTATTTTGGCAAAGGAGCCTTCATCTAAAAAACGTAAAATTAAAGAAAATGCTTTAATTTTATTAAATAAAGATGAACGTGTTGCTTCAACTTCTGTTAGTTTTAATAGCACCTGGTTACCTTTACTAAAAACTTAAAAATTAACTAATCATTTCAACAAAAATCATTAAATTCTTCCTAAGCGAATAACACCAAATTATAGATATATAAAACTTCAAAAACAAATTAATTTACCAAATATCACCTCAATATCATACTAATGACCAGCAACCAGTAATTAAATGATATGGCATTATAATTGTCATCTTGTCAAAGTCAGTTCAAAGCTTGACAACCTGCAAGAGCTTTTTACTGTTTTATTGTATTTACTAACCAGTTTAATTTTTAGATTTTTTGGTTCTTGACAACCGGAACAGATTTGTTTCCCGAAACGTTTAGCATTTCCCCATTTTGCAGTTGACTTTTTGCAGCTTCGTTAGGGTCACTTAACTAGCAGTTGTGCTGTTTACACCCTGGAGCCAGAGCAAGCGGCTTTAATTGGAGAGAAAACCCAAACAATTTTAAAGCAATACGTTCATACAACGTTAAGATATTACTAAATCAAACTCCCTTTGTATTCCATGCAAAGGTTTTAATCCATTAGTAGATATGTTTCTTACATGCACACAGCCTATACCCTTTATTTAAGATATTACTACAGAATATTGACTAAGTATTTGTGCTTAAGCATTTCAGGAATTCATTTTACCTTTTCCTACTTACTAATTTAAATCGCAAATTTTTCATGTGATTTAATTTAATTCTGTTGTTGTTAAAAATTACTACGAAATTATTTTTATTAAGACGTATCGAAAAAAATGAGACACTATCAAATGACCCTTCTAAATTAGAAACACTCTGTTTTATATTCACATTATAAAAAATATATACCCACTGCATTGAATTTACTACAACACAGTTTTTATCACAATACCGAAACAAAGTCTTTGCGCCTGAATCACGTTTCGGTAATCATGGTGGCATCATAAGGAGATGGTTAAAACCGAAGTCGAGTTTTAATAATTTCCTGATGATGCTAACATAGTTAGCGAACCCCGCTTTGAGTGCAAAAAATCACTTTCGGTATTGTGGATAAAACTGTGTTGTATTTTGTCGAAGGTTTCAGACCCGAACTTAACTGCAATGAATTTGGTAATATTCGAATAAACTTTAAGAGATTTTTTCTAAATTGTCCCTACTTTTCCGGATTATACCACAACGAAACAATTTTGCACTACAGACAGACTATATAAAATATTGTTGAATGACATAACATGTTACATTTTCTGAATGCAAGCCCGAAATTATAAGTTTTCTGTGGCTAAAACTTATTTGGCCACATTATTTCTTCAACTTAGAGTGCCGTCTTAATTTTTCATTAAAGTTTGGCAACAATCTCGGCGAACTTCTGACGATCTTAGGCAGGTCGAAATAAGGAGTGAGCATCCATTGTCACGGGCCGATTTGGCTATCGTATATCGAAGGGTAAATAACATTAGAACTAGTAGCCGTTCCTATAGTTTCAAGCGCAATTATATTTATTAGCGGAAAACCCTCGTAGGTGCCGTCCGGCTCATATCGTTCTGACGAGAGCGCTAAGCGCAGCAGTTAAATATAAAATTTGCGTCTCCAGACAAATTTTTATTTAGGACGAATTGAATTTGGCGCGTAAGGACCTCGAGCGTAATGTCAGATGGTTTCTAGTGTTTCCGGTTCCCAAAAGCTATGAAACCGTGAATCTAGCTATGTCGCCTAGAACCTTTGACATAGCGGGCAACTGATGGGCGGTAACTTTAGCGCATACTGTTTTTGGATTTGGCGTCGAGTTGGGTATCGCGCGCAGTTATTTAATTGCCATCGGAATAATTGGAAAATTTTATTGAATGGAGTGGTTTAATGACAATGCCCTTTTGGCTACTTCGAGTAGTTTTTTTGGTAGATGTTGATACATCGAAATCCCAGGTTTCTATTGTCTAAATCCTTGGGTGAATTATTGAGAGGAATATGTGACTTGTCAAGCCATGCATTCATTGGTGGAGTGAGATTCCCGAAGTGGGAATTCTGGTGAGCCTGCTCTCTGAGTTTTCGATTTACTGGCGTGACGCTACTTCGACCTACCTTTTGAGTCAAGAAGTTTTGGCACCGGTTGGAATCAATTGCGATTTTACCTTTTATGGGATTCTCCAGCCGGGCCCTTTTTATAGTTTCAGTCCATATCTGTACCTTATCTTTTATTAAGTGTTGGAGTCTAAAATTGCTCTTTGTGGGATTTAAATGCCGCTTTAGCGAGAGACCTTCTCGGCCAACTGTAAGGCTATCTAGCGATAAGCAACCGGCTACCCCCGACACATGGTCCTACCGTCGGGTCTACTCCTAACGTCGTGGGTCTATTCCTATATTCATCAAGCAACTGAGTAAAGCCTACTATTTCTCGTTGAAATAGTTGTTACAATAAATTAATCTGCTAGAATTACTGGTCATTTTCTCATCTCTTTCTTTTGATTAGCTATGGTATATTTCATTTAATAGTAATAAACCGATTCTTTGTCCCAGAGGAGAGGGCCGCTAAAGTAAGTATCTGATTTTTTATTATTTGCGTTAAATAATTGAAACGTTTATTTACTTTTGATTACTGTTTGAGTATTTGTTTGTCACTGACCTTAGTTTTTTTTGTGTTAATATTCGAGTATTTGCTTGTTACTGACTTTGATTTTTGATTAATTTTTGAGTAATTATTTTTCCATTATTATTACTGATACATTTCCGGCATTATACCTGATCTAATTTTCTAACCTATTTTTGTCGTTTTATTGATCGGTTTTGGGGTAATAAGTCCTAGTTTTCTAATATTAAAATTATGCTATGCCTTCGAATTTGCATTGTTTTAGAGAAAGTAACAGAGTTTTAACGAAACTATTGTAAACGCCTAATTTTTAGTAACACGTTTTATTTCGCCAATACACCTTCGCCAGTACAGTTATCATAATTACATAACGCCATGAGTCGACTCTGCTATCGTACAATAACTATATCTACGCCTTATTTCTGATCTATCTATATACTGCGTATTATATAACACCGATTCAATTCTACTGCTGCACCATTCGTTTTCCAGGGTTGTCACGTCCTCGCCTATTTGAACGTCGCACGTCGCCTCTCCAAAATTTGCTTGTTACATTCGGCCATCCTGCAACAATTAATGCCCTCATTAATTTAACTCGCCAGTAAATCAACCAGATCTTATCGATCTGTGCATTCAACATAACACCAAATCGCCTACCCTAAAGGTTTCGCCTGCAGTTGCAACCTTACGCCTTTTATCATTCACCATTTATCAGTCACCTTTATATTACGCCTTTGTCAGATTTTCACTCGCCTTTTCCTATCTCAATAAGAAGTTTGGACCTTAAGGCGCCATAGCTCTCGCCTTTCGCCAACAGAGCATTCGCCATTTGCACCTCGCCAGTTAAACTCACTTGCATGCACCTTTCAACCTGACCATTCGCCCTTTGCACCTCGCCAGTCAGACTCACTTGCATGCACTTTTCAACCTAACCTTTCGCCCTTGGTGTTTTACACCTCGCCTCACCAAAAAGTCAGCAAACGCCTTGCTCGGAAACGCCAGCCCGCGCCAGCAGTTGGAAATAGTACGCCTTGGGTACCCAAAATTCGCCAAACGCCTCTCTCAATTTGAGAATCGCCTCAGAAGACCGCAAAGTCTTCGTCGCCTTCGCCTGCGCATGACCCTGGACTTCTTTGCCCCTCCAATTCCACAATATCGGTTGATGGACGCCGATATCTTTCAATGAGGAAAGAAAGCCAGTATACAAGTCGCCAGGGGAAGAGCAATCAAAGGCCCTCTCATTCGCCTGTAGATCGAGAGGTAGACCGTCAATCAGACACGAAAGCGCCTTTGTGCCTGAAAGCCCACACCTTTCGATCAACGCCATTTTATCATGATATAATGGGTCATGGTTTCGCCGTCCAATTTAACCCTCGCTATAATCTCATTGAGCAGCTGAGCAAAGTCATGCACTCTAGGAAACGCCTTCCTAAGAGCCGCCTTCCAGTCTTCCCATGAGAGGTCATATTTATCGAGCCGATTAAACCAGCCCCTTGCTGCGCCTTGCAATTTCGCCTGCATAAAATACGCTCTCTCATAGTTCGACCATTCATGAATATCGCCCAACTGATCAATTTTGCTCAACCACCTGACTACGTTACAGTCCTGACTGTCAGGATCGAAAGGGTCAATAATGTCGCCGCCTGCCCTTGCCCTTGACCCTATACAGCCCGAACTGCAAGCGTAGTCCGCCCTATCGCTACAAGCATGCTCTACTACCGCCTGAGGAACGCTCTCACCTAATTTTTCGCCAGTACCAACGGCCGCCCTTTGTTTCGTCGCCTTTACCATTTCGGCCGCCTTTTGCTTCGCCCATTTCGGCCGCCACAATCTGCTGGATACTAGTTGCCAAACTGTCTTTCAACAGCTTATGTACCATGGAGATTGTTTCGTCTTCCATCGCCGAATCGCCTTCGTCACCGCCGTGGTCACCGTCGCTTAATTCCAACTCGTAATCGAGCTCTAACTCGTCACTTCTGCCTTTCTCCATAGGAAATCACTTGAAAAACGCCTGTTAAACACCAATGTCAATAAACACAGTTGAAATACGCCACAATTTCTACAATAATCACTAATTAATTAGCACACACTTCTTTATTATTATTGTGAATATCTGAAAAATCGCCAAATGTCAATCCACTGTCAAGGATAGCAACAAACGCCCGCCTTTTGTTATGAGTTTTTGTGATATCGCCACTCACAAAAAAGAAGAAGTTGCCACTGCGATTTAACTCGCCGAAATCGCGTATTTCACCGTTCTCCACAATCAATAACACAATACGTAGGTTATCCCGACTTCTGATCTGTAAACGCCTAATTTTTAGTAACACGTTTTATTTCGCCAATACACCTTCGCCAGTACAGTTATCATAATTACATAACGCCATGAGTCGACTCTGCTATCGTACAATAACTATATCTACGCCTTATTTCTAATCTATCTATATACTCTGTATTATATAACACCGATTCAATTCTACTGCTGCACCATTCGTTTTCCAGGGTTGTCACGTCCTCGCCTATTTGAACGTCGCACGTCGCCTCTCCAAAATTTGCTTGTTACACTATTTAAACAAGTTTTAACTAAACTGTGTTTCTGAGTCCCTATTAGTGTCAGTTAAAAAAAAAAACAACATTTATTTTCCTAGGAGTATTACTTACTTACTTACTATTGCCTGAGAAGTAACAACCTTGCAATAGTTTAACATGTACTTGAGAGGTCGTAATTAAGAAAAAGTTGCATTTTTTTTTCAAAAAAGCGTAATTTTTGGATAATTTTCGCGAATATCTCAATTGTAATCAAATTTTTGGAAAAAATTTATGAAAGTCGATGATACCCTTTCTAATTTGGCATGAAAAGCTTCTTTTGAAATTTTGCGTCCAACGTTAAATTACGGAGACATTTTTAAAAAAGCAAAATTTTTTAGAATAATTTTTTTACCGCCCTGCATATGTTTTCGAAAATTTTATTTTATGACGGTAACATGTAAATGGACCCCTTTAACGGTTTCGGAGTTAAAAACAAAAAAAAAAAACAAAAATGATTACAAAAATTTTACGTAGGGTATATTAAAAAAATCGAGATTTTTATTAAATCGGCTGTAATTCGAAAACCGTAAGAGTTAGAACTTAACAGTGAACGGCAAAAAGATGGGTTTCCTGGAGTAATTTAACGTGCCGTATTCCGTTTGATCGTACGACGTTTCGCTTTTTTTTTTAATTTATTAAACGTGATTTTTGTATATTCGCACTTTTCTCGGTAACGAAAAGAGATTTCTTAAATTGGTTTAAGTACGCCATCTCACTTTTCTCGGTAACGAAAAGAGATTAAATTGGTTCACGCCAGTATCTGTATCGTCTCAGGGTCAATCAAAACACTTCTATTTTCTCGATATGAAGTTCAATAAGGCCGATATTCCATAATATATCATTTTCGTCTCGAAAATGAACATTTTTCTTCAGATTTGGTCTCGAAATAGGGAATTTCGTAGGTGGATGACCTTTTTTGTTTCAAATACTTTAGGAGGGGGTTATTGAGTTTGCCAAGTTCGACTTCTGCATCGAAAAGATCGTACGATTTTTTTGTACCGAAATATTTGGAAAAAGGGAACATTTTTGTAAATATATTTTTTTTACAACCCTGTATATGATTTCGAAAAAATTATTTTTATGATTGTAACATTCCTTAACCATTTCCGAGATAAAAATGAAAACATTTAAAAAAAAAATCGAAAAATTAAAACTTCTTAGGTGGATCTCCTTTGATTCGAATCCTTTGGGAGAGGGTTTTTGGGTGTGACGAGTTTGATTTTTTGCATCTAGAAGGTTGGACGACTTTTCCTAGCGAAATATTTCGAAAAATGGCGAATATTTTGTTTTTAGGTTTCGAAGAATGTGATAATACAAAAATAGCATATTTAAAATGTACTTACCTATCGTTACATCTTACATATTTAATAGAACCAAGGTCGCTTAATAATACCTGGAACTAACCCAACCATATTTTTGAAAACCCTAAAATCTCGTGTAAAAAATTTGCATCGTGTTATTATTATTATTATATGCCTACGTAGCATTATGCTATTTAGTTTTAAATTAAGTGCATAATTTTAAACTTACTCTAATTCGTAGTATTTAGTGGGAATTTCAGTGGTAATTTAAGTGGTAATTAGTGGTAACATAAATGCTATCGAGTGATTATTCTTGAGGTAATTAGTATGAGTATGAGAGGAAATGAGTGGTCATATGGAGGTAATTACTGTTAGTTTATGGGATGTCCAGTGTTCCTTGAGATCTTCGATATCTACAACTGCGTTACCGTCAATTAAGGCCTAGATAGGTATTAAATTTCTTGTTTCTCGCTGCCACTTCCTTTATTTTCTTATCTACAGGGTGTCCCAATTCGAGCCTCATCATTAGGATCTCGGAAACTAGAAGAGATACGAGGTCGGTTAAATGATGGCAAAGTTGCGCAATTTGATGCTAATCAAAATGCCACCTTAAAAGTTAAAAAAATCCGAATACTTCCGAAGATATTTAGAAAAAACCGAATATTCGCGATTTCATTTTTATTTTTTTATGACTCTATTTGAATAGATATACCAAAATAAATTTCATATTCTCATTGCTACTTTTTCTGTTCTACAAGGTGGTGTTATTAGATTTTCAAACCGACGTTTCGTCTTTGAGCTGCCATAATCAACTTTGTTTTTTTAAATACGGCCCTGGATTTTTTATTACGGACCTTAAGAGCTTCTAATGTCCTAAAACCAATGATGTATCGCACTTATTCGAAAAAGTCATGTTAATGATTTCTGGTAAAATCTTACCAAAAATATGTTCACACATGAGGTCTTATGGAAAATTCCATTAATATGAATTTTTCGAATAAGTGCGATACATCATTGGATTTGGGACTTTAGATGCTCTTAAAATCCGTAATAAAAATTTCTGGGCCGTATTTAAAAAAACAAAGTTGATGATAGCAGCGCAAAGACGAAACGTCGGCTTGAAAATCTGATAACACCATCTTGTAGAACAGAAAAAGTAGCAATGAGAATGTGAAATTTATTTTGTTATATCTATTCAAATAGAGTCATAAAAAAATTAAAATGAAATCGCGAATATTCGGTTTTTTCCAAAAATCTTCGTAAGTGTTCGAAATTTTTCCACTTTTAAGATGGCATTTTAATCAGCATCAAATTGCACAACTTTTCCTCTATTTAACCGACCTCGTATCTCTTCTAGTTTCCGAGATCCCAATGACGAGGCTCGAATTTGGGACACCCTGTACAGCGAAATGATCGCTCTTTCTCTCCAGCAACTCGATTTCCACACATTCTTTATTCATCCAGTGTTCTTTGGCCCTTCTAACTTTCCTCTGAATCTCCTTGTTAATTTCTCTGTACCTTTATGGTTTTTTGTTTTTGTGTATTTCTTCCTTCCATCAAATGCAGTATTTCGTGTGTCATCCAAACTTTTCCTTCTGTCCTTGATTCCAATTTCTCTCTTTCTATGTTACTCAGTACATTGTGTATTTCATTCCATTGTTCTTCTACATCGCTCATGAAGTTGTTAGTTATCTGACAAAATTCCTCATTTACACGTCGTCTGACTCTTTCAAGTGTTGCAGGATTCTTCAAGGTCTGGATATCAACAAAAATAGCGGAAGGCTTTTGAAGACCTTTCAGCTTTACATGTAAATTACCAATGTATGCTATTTATGTATCTATGATTTATTAGAATAAAATCTATTTGATTCCGGACCATATTATTTTCAGTATTCTAATTACCAGGAGAGTCGACGAGGGGGCAGGAAACAAGGTATTGGTAACTATTAAATTTTCTTCTTGACAGAATTGCACCAAAGTATCTCCTCGTAGGTTTCGCTGTCCTAGACCATATTTTCCGACTACATTCCCCACCTCTCCTACCCCTATCTTGGCATTGAAATCGCCCAAGACTATATTTACTTCTGACGGTTTGGTATACTTTAATAGTCCCTTAATTTTACCGCAGACGCTTTTTCTATGATTTCTATGTCAGGCTTGGCTGTTGGGGCATACATACATGCGAGCATACATGTTAATGTCTTCATGATGCGACGCAAACGCCGTTTGCATTAATACATTCCGTACATGCATTTGGCACCTAGGGGTGTTATTGGTCAAATCATTCAAAGTTTGAACTTCTATCAAATCAACGCGCAAGAGCGAAAATCGTGTACGGAATGTAATTCGGTGCCAAATTCAGGTACGGAATGTAATAAATACTTTTTTCTTCAAACGTCAGTAAATCCATCATTACTCGACTGTGTAGGCGGCAGTGAAGTTTCGTTTTTCCTCCGCCGGAGCTTTACTTTTCACTTTTCCGCCGGCGGAGGTAAAAGTGTTGTCATATCAACATAGATACAATACAAACAAACATCAAAATAAGCGTCAACAACTCAAGAGTTATTAAACTAAAATTTGTATTTGTCACTCAATTTGTGACTGCATTTCTAAAAATCACTAATTTAGGAACAAATTGGTTATTATTTAATCGAACTTACTCAATAACTGCTTATCAATACGGAATTAAAACGCAATCCAAGACTCTATTTTAAAAAAATTATTATTGTTGACAGTGTCCACTGACAGCTTTATGTGACATTACTATAGCAATAAACTGAGCCTATTCACCGACACCGCACCGGTCTAAGCCGCCTTGCGAACCCACTTATCTTTAATAATAATTATTATTACTATTAAAAAGAGACGTTTTTGCATTAATTTGTCGACATTTGAAGAAAAAACAGCATATTTT
>MU187673.1:17980-34416 GCA_016904865.1 Pissodes strobi | reverse complement strand
ATTTGGAGGAAAAGTTACTTTTCCTCCATATAAAATAATATACTATTGAGCTTAAGTATTTTCCGAAGGCTTCAAAGAGTATGGTAGAAGTTCGGAAAGGATGAGAGGCGTCTTTTAAAGACAGCCTTCAAACAGCGGTTTGTAGTTAGTGCTGTTAACTTCACGTATTGCCCTCCGCTGCTCGCGTCCCTCGCTCCGGGACGCAACCAAACAAAACTAACCCAAACTAACCCAAATTAAAAGAAACAAACATAACTTTAAAAAGATAAAAAAAAAATTATTGCCACTGTCGGGGATCGACTCAGGTGGCAACCCGAAGCATCGTATCACAAGCACCAGGCTTGCTGAAAGCGATTCATTGGACCGCAAAGACATGCTGCTCCATAAACTGTCATTACATTCCTTACCTGAATTTGGCACCGAATTACATTCCATACACACGATTTTTGCGCCCGCGCGTTGATTGGATAGAGGTTGAATGGTTTAATCAATAAAAATCCCCTAGATGCCAAATAGATGTACGGAATGTATAAATGCACGCCGTTTGGGTGGTTACTACTGCTCGTTTGCTATCTGAGACACAGACATGTAGGTCCATGTGGATCGATGCCCGTGTTCAGTTTTGAGGTAGCCAGCTGCCACCACTCAGTGGTATTTTTGGTCTGCCATGAGTATTTGATTCCCCAGTACCACCCATATCTGGGAGGCATTCCCCGATCCGCCACCTAGGGAGGCGCCCAATGGAGAACTAGCAACACCGCATGGGATTAAATCATCTAAAATTAAATGGAAATCAGCTAACGCTAGGACATGTTTATAACAAAAACTGTAGTAAGTTGAAATTTCAATTGAAGAGATAAAGGGCCACTATTTAGAATTTTGATTAGTCACTTTGAGGGCTCATTAAATTATTCAGTGTTTTGAATGTATCAATGTCAGTATGATATTCAAAGCATTGATTAGTTTAGCAGCGACTAGTTCATCAGGTGAAACTTTCTATCATACTTACTGCGTAAAATACACTTTTTTTTGGTCTGATAGTAATGTTTTCCAAATAAAGAAATATATGAGAGTGAGGAATATAATTTCAGAGGATCGACAAATCTTTCAATACATTTATTACTATTTACCTTTTTAAGAATAATTTTTGATGCATTATTTTGACCCGCTGCAATTATGCTTTTGAGAGAAACAAAATAAATAAGAAAGCCAGAGAATATATGGTCAAAATATCAATAATATGCAAATGCAGAAATCTGATACAAATCGATGTTTAATGAACTATTATTAAATCGATTTCTAAATAACTTCTGTATACCTTAACCATATATTTCTCTGAAAGCCGGAATATAATTAGCATTATCAAAAATGTTTTACCTCTTTAATATTCAATGCAAGTATTTGGCTACTCATTATTGAGATCTTGTAGTAACTTGTAATTTGTATAAAAAGTAGTTACCGACCAAGTGGAAGCTGCCACTTACTGCACCAGGCTTTCACTTAATAGTAGATCAGGTAGAAGAGTATACTGGGTATACATAATATTTCGTATAAGACATTTTTTTTCAATTCGATCAGTTTAATGCAGATTAAACGTTTTAATGATTTTATATGAAAAAGTAAAATTCGCATCAGGCTTAAGATATGATAAATATAACATCATTAACCTTCCTTAAGTCTTAGTACAAAATTTGAACTTGGTTCTTTATCACCCACGTTGTTGTGTTCATAATATTTGTTTAAATTATAATAATGTTTAATAATAATGGTAAAAATGAATTTTTGCAATTAAATATATTTTAAACACTCGTGTTTGAATTTCTAATTTTTTAAACTCTGCTTTTAAAAATTATTTGAATTACAACACAAATCACATTTTCGCGTTTTTATTCATCATTTTCATCACTCCTCCCGGTTGCATCTTTGCGAAGAACTATGCATTTTTCTTTTATGATAACTAGTGGTAGTTTATGCGAACATAATAATGTAGTTAATACTGATCGCGATAATGAATACAATACGTAGTCTCGAAAATTCAGTTTTTAATGGTGAATAAATTCCAGGACAG
Organism: Pissodes strobi; assembly: GCA_016904865.1. Lineage (NCBI taxonomy): Eukaryota > Metazoa > Arthropoda > Insecta > Coleoptera > Curculionidae > Pissodes > Pissodes strobi. The sequence continues at coordinate 32,348 of MU187673.1, read as the reverse complement.
CTTCGTGAATTTTACGCAATTAGAACAAGTTTTATTTTTCTCCGACATATTTTCGTGGAGTTAGTACTAACCCAAACCACTGCTCGCAGCAATAACCTAATCCAATTTACTTTAATTTGAAATACAATTTTCAGCAAAAAAAAATCAGATGTAAAAACATAATTTCAATCTCGTTATTGCTGTGTTGGCAGAAACCAAAGACATATTTTATATGTCTTTGGCAGAAACGCGCTATGAGAAGTAATGTAAAAAAATAGTCATGAACTTTGTGACCAGTGTAGGGATGTCAATCTTAACAAATAAACTCGATGTTTTAGATGGATGTGCTAAACGATCGTTTGCTTTATACTTGATCTAAAAAAATTAAAAATTTATTAGAATAACATATCTAATTAAAACTAAAATATGTTAATAGTTTTAATTTTCATTTAAAAAAAATAACAATGATTGTTTTTAAAATGAATGTTTTGTATATATATTTTCGATTTTGAAGAGTGGAGATTTGTAGGATGCGTATAAAACTTTAGACACATAACATAACAGAGACGTAATTTTTTACATTACTATTGATAATACGATTTCTACTTCTACTCAGATAAATAATTATTTATTAAAATAATCGATATAAACGATTTTCTGAATCAAATAATCGATTATTTTTGCCCACCCCTAATCCCATAATATTGTAGAGAGTGAACCATTTTTGGTAGAATCATTATTGCACCATACTGGTGCAAGGCTGATGTTATTACAAAAAGATGTAATAAATACTTTGGCTGAATCAGCAGACAAAATTTATAATTTAGTTTTAATTTGTAAATATGGCTCGGGACAGTTAGAATGTAAGCAAGTGTTTTTGAGCAACAGCTGCAGTGATGCTTCTATATTTTGTACTAGTTTAGTCCCTATTAGATTATTTTTTAAAAATAGCGATAACTCTAAAATACTTGTATGGCCAAATCGCAGGCCCTCATCAACGCGTTTCTGTCGTCCAATTAACATTCATTTTGCTCGTAAGACTCCTGAATTAACCGTTTGAAAAAAAAATTGTATCATCAAATTAAAAATTTAAAAACCTTTTTTACTACGAAGTAAGTAGACATACCATTGACGTGCCACCGCGGAGAATGAAGCTTCTTATCGTATAGTTAATGTTCGGTGCCCCGACAGGCCCTAGCTACACTCATAATTAGCGCCACCTGCTATAAAATCATTGTTCATTACTAAATTTTGTAATACAAATTGATGGTAATTAGGTACCTTATTCATTAAAAAGTCTTCATTTGAAGCTTTTTGTAGAAATTCTTTGATGTTGTGTAAGTCCAGAATCATTTACTTCTTCGGTGTATAACCATCATTTTTCCCTTTTAAAAATGCGGTAAGTTTACTGTACTTGCTAATATCGACATTGGTCTCTAGAATCATCGTGGCTTTTATCATGGAATACTGGCTCCACAACGACGAGGCCTTGAGTTTCTTGAACTTTTCAAAAAAATTTGCCAATAGCAACTTTTCTTCTGTGAAACTATTCACGCTTCGTTCTTCACACCATTTTGTAAAGTCTGTAAGTATATCGTTTCTCAGCCTCTTCGGCAGCTTTTTCAATACTTGTTTTTAAAATTTTCAGCAATGTGAAACGTTTTTGACAAATACATTTGTTAGCGTCAAGCTTTTTTTTTAACTGGTCATAGCAACGTATTAAAACACACCAAGATTTTGGATTAATTTTGGTGTGACAGCAACATAAAAACCAGACAACGTTTATGATATTTTGTACATAAAGTAGGTATAAATGGTGTCTTACTTTCTTTCCTGTTCCTTAATTATTTTTCCAAAGTGAATAAAATAGCGAATACACCACAGGACTAAAGTGTTTTTATCCCTCAGCGAATTGTAGCCCTAGCTTCGCTCAGTCTACAAACTTTTCGCCTCGGCATAAAAAAATACCACTTTAGTCCCTAGTTATATAATATACTATTAGATAAGTGATTAAATCCCTAGACCTGCTTAATTATGTCCTCCATATTTCCGTTTTGTCGTATATCACTAATTCTAACAATTCTTGGCAACATTTTACAAAAAAAGCATTAATTTCTTAATCGTTTGAATGACCTAATACTGATTTTTATCAGTAAATACTCTATTTTAGAAAAAATTTTTATACAAATATTTTGACCTAAGGCGATATAAAAAACGTCAGATTTTTAACGTTTATATGCCAACTTTACTATATAGGCTATTTTAAGGCATAGTTGCGATGCGTAACCAAAGTATTTAGGCAATAATCTAGCCGCATACCATAGGCTGGTCGTCCTCTGGAAGCGAAGATAAGCCGTTACGAGCTCGCGTCAACAAGCGGCTATGTGCGGCAAATCCCGATTATTGGATTTCACTGGCTCCTCGTCCACTGCAAGCAAAAAGTGTCTAGGCATTGAGCGTAATTTTTGATGCCACATACGCAATGACAAAACAAGAACGAAATATCGGAATTATCCATGTTTCTAGCAAAACTTCTTCAACTAAGACAGAGTGCTTGTATGTCATTCCTGCGCTGTGGGTTCGATTTCCGTCGGTCGCAACAGATGATTTATATTATTCTGTTGCTTCGGCCGCGCTGGCAACACGTTTACCCATCCGCTCTGCGAAAACAAGTCAAAAAGTGAAGTGAGGTAAAATACGCTAACGACACAAAAAGCAGCACTATACTTTTCAGTGTAGTGTATGCGACCAAAAATCGTTTGACGTTGGCTCACGCTGGCGTATAAATTCGTTTGACGTTAGCGCAACAAGCGCAACACAGAGTGACGGCACGATCGTACCTAGAGTGCATGTATCTCGTCACTTTGTGAACACAGCAGCAGAACAACCCACCACAACATAACGAAGGAAGCAGAAAATTCAGGCGGCAGGGAAGCCTGCACAACGAAAATTCCGCCGGAAGAGGCGATGACCGGAGCGGTGAGAAAAGAACGCGACAAATCTCCAGTTACCAAAGTGCACACAAGTAAGTTAAAACACACGTCAAACACTATAACTCAACACAAGACACACATTAAAATGGAGTCGTCTCTTATCAAAAAGCTTGAGGCAGAAAACCTCGAGCTTAGAAAAACTATCAATAAATTAAGACAAGACTCGGACAAAAGTCACAAACTTATTCATGAGCAGAGTGCTCAAATTACACAACTTTTAGCAAAAATCAATGAACTTTCATCAGATATGAAGAACATGACGAACCATTTTAATGTGCCGCAAATCATCATCAACACAGACACACCCACTCAACAAAACATTTCACAGAACATAGTGCCACCCCCCGCAGTTGAAACCAAGGAGGACGAAGAGATGGAAGTCTCTTCAGACTCTGAAAAACCTTCCAAAATACCCAATTCAGAGGAATTCCCACCTCTGAAAAAATCAAAGAGGGACACAATCCCTCCCAATAATTTTCCAGCCACTGTCAAACCAATATTAGCTGCTTCGATGAAGAAGCACGCATAGGCCAGTACATCGGCCCAAACTCAATCACAAATCAAAACCCTCCAACCAACCCCAAGTGCCCAATCAGCCCCCAAAAAATCAGATGTGGTGCCTATCATCATCAGATGCCCCGAGCACTGGAAAGTAATATTCCAAGATTTGACAATTCTGAAACTTGGTTTCGGAAATGTTAAAAAATCAAAACTAGGCATTCAATTAACCCCAAATACTCCTGGAGACCATAGAGGCATCACAAGATACTTGCAGGGTAAAAAGTACCCCTATCATTCCTACTTCCTTCCGGAAGATAGGCTCCTAAATGTCATCATCAAGGGCCTAGATAACAAAATGAACATTGAGGACATCAAACACGACCTAGAGGACAGGGGCTATTCCCCCAAGGAGATCTACTGGCTGAAGGTCGGTAGGAGACGTCAGTTTCTTACCAACTCAGTCAAAGTACTTCTTCCTCAGTCCGACATCAAAATTTTGGAAGAAGACAGAATTAATTACATGCCAGTCAGTGTAGAGCTTCAGAGAGGAAGCATTAACAAAATTCAAACTCTATGTCACAAATGCCAGCAGTTTGGGCACACCATCTCAAACTGCTACGCCAAACCTGTGTGCCATAGGTGCACAGGTCCGCACTTTTACAAAGAGTGCACCAAAACCACTGATACCCCAGCAAAGTGTTGGAACTGCGGGGGGGAACACCCAGCTAACTACTCACAATGCTCTAAAAACCCTAACTTCAAGAAACCTCTGCCACAAACACGGCCAGTGAACACAAACATATCATTTGCACAAGTCACAAAACCACAACAACAACAACAACAACAACAGCCACAACAACAAGCTCCAAAACCTACACAAACAACACCCACAAACAAAAACATAAACACAAACCCTTAAGCGAGTGCAATGCCGCAAGCAAACGGACTAATTGCTCTTCTTATTTTATTCAGTTTTGTTACTATGTCTTGTTCAGACATAGTAACAAAACTGAATAAAATTTCAGAAATTATAAATAAAAACCCAACATTGAGACTTTTTGCCAATCTCAATGGCTAATAAACCAAAGCACTTATTTTTGGTCAGTTGGAACGCGAACTCTCTTTACCCCAAAAGACACGAGTTTGCTGACTACCTGACTGAAAATAACATAGACATTGCACTCGTACAGGAAACATTCTTACGCCCACAAACAAGATTACACATCAAAAACTACACAATCTATAGAAATGACAGGGCGCAGCGTATGGGGGACGGAACTGCCATTTTTGTAAAAAACAACATTACACATGACGCAATACAACCACCACAGTCAGACATACTGGAGGTGACAAGCATCAAAGTCAGTCTAACTGACGGAGACATTGTCATTCATTCAGTATACAAACCACCACAACACAACTTACCACTAGACGAAACCACAAAACTCTTCAACTACACACTGCCAGTTCTTGCAGCAGGAGACTTTAACTGCAAACATAGATCTTGGGGATGCAGGGCCACCAATGCAGGTGGCACCACATTACTAAGAGCTTCGCAAGAACTGCACTTCACAGTACAAGCACCACTTGAACCCACACACTTCCATCACGCACGCTCAGATATACTAGACATAGTACTTACTCAAAACATCGCACACAATGTTGTGATTGACAATCTGGAGGATTTATCCTCATCAGATCATTCTCCGATTGCCATCACAATAAACAACATACACGAACACAAACAAGCAAACATACAACAATTCATACACTGGAACATATTCAAAGAACACTTAACACAAAACATGCACAACTTACCATACATCGCCTCCAAAGCGGAACTAGACAACGAAGTTGCTAGGTTCACTGAGGAGATACAAGCAGCCATAAACGCAGCCACAAAAACAGTACACACAAATCAAAACAACCCATACTCGCTTCCACAAAACATAAAAGACAACATAAGGCTCCGAAACAGGCTAAAACGACGAGCCAAACTAACAAACAATCGATACTTAAACACACTAGCAAACAGACTCACGAATACAATCAAAACAGACATAAAAACTCACAAAAACAACTCATGGACAGAATACATCACAACAGTCAACCCACAAAACAACTCTCTATGGAAAATCGCCAAAACGATGCAAGGTCGCAACAAAGTGACATATCCTAACATCCATGGACTGAGAGGAATGGTGTATTCCAGCGAAGCGAAGGCTGAGGCTTTCGCAGGCTCGCTGGAATCGCAATTCACCTTAGGCGATGGGGCCCAGGATATAGATCACGAGACAACCATAGAGAGAAACTACAGAGAAATACTAACTTACGAAAACGAACACCAAGACGACGAAACACGACCAACAAACACCGCAAAAATTGCGCATATTATTGCGCAATTAAACCCGAAAAAAGCACCCGGCTACGACAACATACCAAACAGAGCACTAAAAAACTTACCACAAACAGCCATACTCAAATTCACTTACATAATAAACACAATACTATCACTAAAACACTTTCCAAAATCTTGGAAAAAAGCAAAAATAATACTAATCCCTAAACCTCACAAAAACTTGATCTTTCCTCAAAACTGGCGACCTATCAGCTTGCTCTCATCGCTGAGCAAGCTGACGGAGAAGGTTATGTTGGAGAGATTAAACTCACACATATCACAAAACAATCTGATCCCAGACGAACAGTTTGGGTTCAGAAAACAACACAACACCGAGCTCCAACTTGCCAGGCTTGTTGAGGAGGCGACTAGAGGACTGCAAAGACGGGCATCGACCGGAGTTGTAGTCCTTGACGTCGAAAAAGCCTTTGACAAAGTGTGGCATGAAGGACTCATACACAAACTAGACAGACTACACAATCTTCCACCTCCACTAACTCAACTCATAGCCTCATTCCTCTAACACAGATCCTTCACTACACAAATAAACACAGCACTATCCACCACAAGGCGCATAGAGGCAGGAGTCCCCCAAGGCTCTCCTCTGTCGCCTACGCTATACTCATTATACACAACAGACATACCTAGACACCCAAACACTAAACTCTCCATATACGCAGACGACACATGCATATTCTCAATAAACAACAATCACACAAGACTCAAAAATCACATACAACAACACATAGACTCCATATACGAATGGGCAGAAACTTGGAATATTAAAATTAATGAAGAAAAAACACAGGCCTTGCTCATAACAACTAAACGTAATAAACCTATTCCAAATTTAAATCTCGAAAACTCAGTAATAGATAGCAAACTCACTTTTCAAAAGCACATTCAAGCAAAAGTTAACGAAGGCATTGCAGCCAAACAAGCTTTCTATCCATTAATTAACAGAAATAGTAAAATGTCACTAAAGAACAAACTAATGCTCTATAATCAGATAATAAAGCCCAAAATTCTATATGGAGCCATAGTATACACACATGCATGCAAAACAAACAAGAAAAAACTTCAAACATTCCAAAACAAAACACTCAGACAAATTGTGAACGCACCTTGGTACGTTCGCAATGCAGACATTCACAACGATCTCAAAGTAAACACAATAAACACATATCTGGCAGGCAAACACACAATATTCTTAGAACAAGTTCGCAACCACACAAACCCAATCATACGAACACTATTCAGCAGAGTAGCACATCCAAACAGAACAGCACATAAAAGCTTACTACTCCCACCAGAGCACTAAATCACAACACATTACACAAAGAAAAAATGAAAAAACCCAAAAAAATAATATCAATATCATTCTATCTTCAAAAATTAAAAAATTTCCAAAAACTCAAAATTTTCAAAAACTCAAAAAATTTTCAAAATTTCTGAAAGGTTCGTTCTTTTTCGAAAAATCAAAAATCTCAAACTCTAAAAATTTTTTAAAATTTTAAATCAAAATTTTTCAGAAATTTTCAAAAATTCTAAATCACATAAATCACTAACAAAACTAGAATGATTCAAAAACAGCTGGGGACGAGAGCATCGCTGATGCCCTAGGCCGGGTTCCCGCCTAAAAACGGGGGTGTACAGGCATTCAGGGACTGCACGGGGTAGCTCGCCGTATGGGCTCCATGCGTAGAAGTAGAGTCAGGGGGTAACACCCTGCGTATCACGTGCAGTTCTTTCCTGGGGTGATCGTTTTGGACTTGCGGAGAAATCTGCATAATCCAAAGCGATCAGCCTCGCCTAGGTGTCTACAGTTATTCTCTTGTCAGTTCAAAATCGCAAATCAAACAATACTCGCTCCTTCACTAACCGGCACCAAGAATTCAACACCACGAAGACCAAGACGACACATGATCAATTACGAAACAACACACGGACCAAGACAGTGCGAGAGAGCTCAGCGCACTAGCACGAGAAGAAACTCACACTAAGGAAGGAACAGATGATTTATTTACCTTTTTTTGAGGTTATGTTTTTTTTTATTAATTGACTTTTTTCATAATTTTGGGTTAGTTTGGGTTAGTTTAGGTTAGTTCTTGTTGATTGAGCCCCGTAGCGAGCTAAGCGAGCGGAGGGCCATGAAAAGCCATAATAATACCTATTATCCTTGTTTCGTCATTGCGCATGTGGCATCGAAAATTACGTCCAATTGCTAGACGCTTGTCTGCAAGCAGAGACAGAAACCTAAACGAGCGGTTACGTGCCTAAATATGCCTGCGTGGCCGATCCGATCAGAATTGGGTTTACGCTAGTAGCCGCGTGATTTGGCAATCTAGTCTAGTCTAGTCTTGGTCTGCGAACATCTGGTCACTAACTAGTTTTGGTTATTTATTTTCTTTGATATATAGTTTGTTGTGAGCATTTCAAATTGTAGCGGAAATGGGATGTGATGGTAATTAAAGAATTGTTTATCAATCATGTAATTTGCCACATAATAAAGATCAAATGTTCATGAGTTTTAAACAAGAAAAAGAGTTAAGAATTAGTAGGTCAGTAGTCAGTTAAAAAGTTTTTAGAATCAGGTTTAAAGTAGATATTGTTAGTTACCATAATTGCTTATTTTTATACAGGGTGTTTATCAGGGCCGGATTAAGGGTCCATGGCGCCCTAGGCTAGTCGGCCCTCGGCTCTATTATTTCTTTTTCACTTTCTTGGTCGATGGCAATATTATGCAGCAAGCATATCCATTTCAGATCACGTCGACAAAATCGGGCTCCATTTCAATACCCTTGTGTAGCAATCTTCACTTGCCACGTATGATACCGAATGCACATTCAATGACCTGGCGGGCTTTAAAAAGAAGTTTGCAAGGGACTTAGAATCTCCCCAGGAAAAGGTCTCAGTATATAAGTTTCAAATCGATAGGCTTCATCCCCTAGAATAACATGTGGGACTCTGATATTCATTCCAGGCAGCTTACTTGGACGTGTAGTACCCAGTGCAAAGAACTAATGGGGGTCTCTCTACTCTCTCTCTAATTCACGGTGGAGATTGTTGAATTCACCGAGACCCGCTCTCTGTTCCAAGGGAGGGTTCAACCAACCCAATAGTTTTTTTTTTGATCTTCTACGCCTTCCGTAAGGAGTTTTTTAAATTAAGTAACAGCAATGAAATATCTGATGTGGCGTATTTCAGTTACTGAAGAAACATAAACATTATATAAAATAAATCGCCAGTGCCAACCGCGAAATAAAATAAAGCGTGTGAACTATGTGCGCATATCAGAATTGAAACTTATTAAACTTAAATGCCCTAGCCTCGGCTAGGTTAAAAAGTGTTTTTTTTTTTAAATATACCACTCAATTTAAAGTTTCGCTCATGTCTTGACAAGGTAATCTCAGATTTTTATCTCGTAAACTAACAAAGATAGCCAGTAACAATGTTCTCATATTTTTCTTTCGCCAGGCTGTGTCGCTCATTGCTCTAGTAGAAATGAAAAATGAATTGCAACAAAACTATGAGATAGATATGACAGAGGGACAAATATTGAATAAAATTAGAGAGATTTTAAGCCACTTGTGGAAAACGTCACGTTATATCACATTAAACGTTATTGATCGTAATGCAGTACCTTATTTGCGTGTGTCAAATATTAGTTTTTAAGCCACTTCTTTTTCTTCTCCCTTACCTTAACCCTTCCCTTGATCCGTGTTTACTTTACTTGTATTTACACTAATGACATATTCACAGCCATAAAACCTGATTTTATTAAATATTAAATATTTATTTATGATGGAAATGGAAGAAATTATTGAAAATGTAATTAGAAGACGCGATCATGCAGATGTAAATCACGATCTAATAAGAAGAATCATTGTTAATGATATCTTTCAAAATCCCGTCCATGATGTTGGAGTCCCAAGACCTATTTTTAATTTAGAAAATATTGATACGAAAGAAGCAAAACTGAATTTTCGTTTCGCCAAGGAAGATATTCCACGTCTGGTTGCAGCCTTGCATATTCCAAATGAACTCAGAACTCGATCAGGACATATTCCAAATGGTACGTAACATTGAATGAGGAATATATGGAGCGAAAAATATAGACCCTGTACCTGAGTTTCGAAGAAATATTTAAGGTTGACTAAAAAATGTATTTTTTGCTTTGTAGGAATAGAAGGATTGTGTATTTTGCTTAGTTCTTTTTCATACTTAAGAGAACATAAAATAACCAATATAATACTTCATAGAACATAAAATAACAAATATAATACAAGCTTATCTAGAAATTAAAACATCAGTCTTTCTTCATATTGAACAGCCTTGACATATTTTTTTTTTTAAATAAACGTCAGAACATGCAAATGCATTACCAATGACTAGATTTTGTTATCCTTGTACACATATTTGACTTTTCACGATTAGTAAGCTATAGATTTTAGAAGGGTCTTATTGTAATACATGCCATGTTCTTAGGCTTGCCAGACGCACCCCTTTTTGGGGTACAATACACCTTTTTCTATATGGAATTTTAAAAATACCCCTTTTTCAAAAATTATATCTGGCAAGCCTACATGTTCTAAGAGAAAATATGAAAATATATAAAGATTAAAAAGATCCAAGGTTAGAACCTTTCATTAAAACTATTTCTATGAGTTTCTCCTGTCGCTCAATAATTCTAGTTAAATTCTTTCGTTCTTCAATTTCAAAATTAATTTTCTTCTCCTGTAAATTGAAGAAATTTTTCATTTCAGACTCAATCAAATTGAACTTTCTTTCTTCTAATGCAAGTTTCCTTTCCTCAAATGTTAATTTTCTCTGTTCAATTTCAATCTCTTTATTTTTTATTTCGACTTGGTTTTTATCATACTCATGCAGATATGCCAAACCTTGTCTCTGCGCATTAGTTTTCCTTTTCCTAGATCTAACAGGCCCTAGAATTAAAGGGTAAAGTTCTTTACAGGGTAATTTCACAGATATCTGTCCTAGTAGCTCATTTGGAAAGCTTCCTTACATAAAAAGGGATGTACACACATTACATAAAAAAGTACTTTGCGCACGCTACTCAGTGCGCGAAGTAGTACTATCCCGCACACTATGCGGGAAAATTTGCGGGAAAGTAAAGTTCTCTAAAATCACCAGAGACAAGAAAATGTTCATATATTTTTAGAAAATTTACACTTTCGGACTTTTTATGCAATATAAGAAACCGTTTTAAGTCATAATTATACTCTTTTCCCTAAAAGTTTCCGTAATTCGCGATATTGTAACTTAAACCAAAAACCATATATTTTGAAATCCTCGGTATAGTAGTAAAACATTATGTCAAGCAACAATACTTATAATTGTCACAATTTAACCAAAAACCATATCTTTTTAAGTCATGTCAGGTCAACAATAATAGTCATGAACAACAGTAGGTATAATTGACAGATACTTTTTCTTTTATTTAAATACGGGTCATTATTATTGTGTGCTTGTTTGGAAAGCGCTCGTAGAAAAAATATTGTTCCTAACGCTTGCGCAAAGTGACTTTTCCGCACTCGACTGCGGATAAGTAGCACTTTGCGCACTTGTTAGGAAAATAACTATTTTGCCCGCTGAATAAAAAAATTACCTAGAATCTTAGTTGTAGATTTTGGAGTCACTGAAGCTCGAGAAGCAGCAGGTTTTGGTGGACATTTATCTTTCTCTTTGTGGGTGGGTGCATTAACTCTCGTATTGTCTTCTACATTGGTCATATCTAAATTTAAGATATAAATGTTGAGAGCACTTATTTATATAAATAAAACTAAAACACCAAGACAGCTTTATATAGGGGTTCGCGAGACTATGGTCTCGGTCTCGGTCTTGTCTCGGTCTCGGTCTCGAAAACGAGACCAAGACCGAGACCGAGACCTGGAAATTAAAATCGAGACCGAGACCGAGACTTACCTATCGAGACCGAGACCAAGACCGAGACCAAGGTACCAAGACCGAGACCAAGGTACCGAGACTCTCGGTCTCGGTCTCGGTCTCGAAAAATATTTTTATTTGTTGAATTTTTACAACTTATTTTTCTGAAAAAATCTAATTTTTATGTATGTTATTGGCAATTTATGCCAACGGGGTCCAATCAACCAAAAAATTGAAAAATCGTGCAAATTCAGGTATAACGCTTGTTTATTTTAAATTGGGCTGTTTCTTTTTATGATTCTAGAAGAAAGGTTATACTATACTGTTATGTACGTACATAATATGTAATTATGTAGATATCTTATTTTGAGCCATTTCCAAGCAATAAACAGCTATGAGTTTTCACATTTTTCGTAATATCAAAGACAGTGAATTGTCTTTGGTAATATCTAGAAGGTAATAAAACATCGCGTATCCATTAAAACAACTGGATATCTGCTTCTGGTACAACCGTGTCAGATAGTATATTAAAAGATGGCCACCTTTGACCATATCCACTTATACAGTATATACCGTATACCTATACAGAGTGTGACAAAATTAGTGGACGAAGCAGTAGCCCTGTAGTTATTGGTAAAAAATACCTTAAATTTTTTCTATAAACATATATCAGGAAACGCCCCCTACGGGCGTCTTAAAGGTGGGCCCCTAAAGATGCTTTTTTTCTAATTATTTCCAAAATTGTGTAAAATAGAGTTTTAAAATTTTGGAATTCCCCTAAGTACACTAAGTTTAATATTTAGAATTCGGAAATGGAATAAGAAAAATGCCTAACATTTTGACAGTGAATCTAAAAAATTAACGTAAACTTTGGTGTGGGCTATTTTCTTATTTTCTTTACAAATTTTGAAAATTTAATTTTTTTTTTTGGGTAAAAAAGCGCTTCTTATTTCGTATCATTAGGACGCAGGGTTTTGAGAAAAACGAAATATAAATGTATTCCGACTGCCAAAAACGGGTGTAAATTGAATGCTATAGTTTTTCAAATTTTGCAAATCTGTCATATCTTTTTTCTGGAACAAGTGTTTCTACTATTTTATAATAATATGAAGTTTTGTAACGTCAAAAGGAAGTTTTGGGGAATATCAAAAATTATAACCTTCATTTGACACCCGTTTTTGGTAGTCAGTATACTTTAAAATCCGATTGTCTCAAAAACGCTGCGTCCTAGCGAAGCAAATTTTCAAAATTTGAAGAAAAAATATATAAAAAGTTAGCCCAAAAAAAGTTAATTTTTAGATTCACCCCCTAAAATGTTCGCACCTGATTAAAAGTTTTTATTTTTATTCCCATTTTTAAATTCAGAATATTAAAGTTAGTAGAATCCCAAAATTTTAAAACTCTATTTTACATCGTTTCGGAAATAATAAAGAAAACCATATTCAGGGGCCCATTTTTAAGAGGCTCTAGCTCCATCCCGATATATATTTATAAGGAAAATTTTAGTTATTTTTGACCGATAAATACATGGCTGATGTTTCGTCCACTAATTTCGCGACACCCTGTATACCGGTAAATTTTAAGAGTTTTCAAAATAAATGTATCCATATAATACAGAATGTTTGAAAATGACTTCACTTTGTATGGCTACGCTACAACTGATAAGAAATGTACAAAATAAGAAGTAAAAGCGTTGACTTTGACAATAAAATTGATATAAATCGGTACCTAGTTTTTATGTGTACAGGGTGTCCCAAATTCGAACCTCATCATTGGAATCTCGGAAACTACAAGAGATACGAGGTCGGTTAAATGGAAGCAAAGTTGCACAATTTGATGCTGATCAAAATGCCACCTTACAAGTTTAAAAATTCCGAATACTTTCGAAAAAAACCGAATGTTCGCGATTTCATTTTTATTTTTTTATGACTCTATTTGAATAGATATAGCAAAATAAATTTCACATTTTCATTGCTACTTTTTCTGTTCTTCTAGATGGTGTTATCAGATTTTTAAGCCGACGTTTCGTCTTTGAGCTGCCATCATCAACTTTGTTTTTCTAAATACGGTCCTGGATTTTTCATTACGGATTTTAAGAGCTTCTAAGGTCCCAAAAGCAATGATGTTTCGCACTTATTTGAAAAATTCATATTGGTGACATTTTCAATAAGAACTCATGTGTTAGAGAGGGAGACAGAAAATAGAATTTTAATGGGATTAAAAACAAAAACCTTTTTTTACGCATTAATGCTTTGCATAAAGAAAGCTTAAAAACCAAGGAAGTAGTTAATAAATAATATAATTATTATTAAAGTGTCAGCCCTCAAACCATAGGTTCTGGCCAAATTTTTAGCAATTTACCCACGTAATTGGTTGTGTGGGATTAGATTTGGAACAAATATTAAATCACATTCTGATTGTTGTATCGCATACTCTTCGAAAAAATCATTGTAATGATTTCCTGGTAAGATCTTACCAAAAATCTGTTTTCTGTCTCTCTCTAACACATGAGTCCTTATGAAAAATGCCATTAATATCAATTTTTCGAATAAGTGCGATACATCATTGATTCTGGGACTTTAGAAGCTCT